>SJYO01041852.1:388142-677627 GCA_006410555.1 Capra ibex | reverse complement strand
AAAAAAAAAAAAAAAAAAAAAAAAAAAAAAAAACGTCATGTCGTTATTTCTTTGTCTATATCACTTGTTTGAGTACCTATACTCTCCTTCCTTCCTCTTTTACTCTACACACCACTCTCATCGTACCTTTGAATGTAATAGTATACATTTTATCTATCTGTTACCTTTTAAACAACACACTGAGTCCCTTGAGCTTGTATCCGAGATATTGTTTGATCTACCAACTCTACCCGTCCCTCTACCTACCCTCAAGGTTGTCCTTTCCCTGTATACATATGGATACCCACTGAGTACAATTATAAACCGTCTTTGGTTGTTTTAAGGCATTTCGTCTTAACAGAAAGTCAATTTTGTTTTTTTTTCCCTAGTGGTCACAGTTCTACTCTACTGTACTCTTTATTTGTCGACAGAGTTCTACGACCTGAAATGAGCGTACTACCCAAATATTCAAGAGAAGAATCAAAGAACCTGAGAATTGTGTACTTAATTTACAAAAAACAAAACAAAACGAAAAAAGATAGTACCCGTGTTAGAATACTTTAAAATCTTTAGTCAGTTTACCAACTCAAACCACTTAACGGACGTGGGTCATGAAGACCAAATGGATTACCCAAAGAACGGAGGTGGGGGTTTCGAGACTAACCTACGGAGAATCTTTCAAATAACATCTTCTTTTCTTAATATAAAGACAAACCTGATGATAACTATAGTGATTTACCCTCGGTAAGTGAACCGGTTAGTTCATATGAAGAGATTGGGATCGGTATTTATATTTAAAAGGGAAATCCAATGAGATCGATTCAATCTTATTGGTAGATTTAAAACTTTTTTTTTTTTTTNGGGGTGGGGGGTTGTGTGTGTGTGGTACGACCTTTGCTTATTTAGTATGGTTACTATTAGTTGGATTATTCTGATCTTTTAATCCGACCCACAGAATGTTTTTAACGGCTACATGATAAAGAGAATTTCTATCACTAACGACACCTTGTTTAACCTAGTCTACAGGTCTTTATATGTCCGATCATGGATTGTCCTGAGTTTACCGAAACACCCAGGTCATATACTGGGACCGAAGGTGGTCCGACCGGTCCTTCCACATGAAATCCTAAGGGAACTCAAGTTCTGATGAAGACATGTTTGAGTCTACACTGATGTCGTTTAAATGGTAGTTATGTTTGGACTACCTGGTTCTCGAGATATAAAATGACCATACTGGTAAATTGTCGATAAAGACACGGAAGTTATCCTAACCGTTTACAATAAAAAGTGTGACTTCAGAAATTTTTAAGTGAGTTTTCTGTAATTTACTATTGTTGGTTCGATAATCGGATGATTTGAGACTCCAAAAATACTACTCTTTTAGACAGAATGTTTTAGTATATCGGGAACTATATGAATTGTCGTAGAGTTCCCACGTGAACACGATATTAAGTTGGACTTATAACATAAATATATAGTCTACTTAGGAGATTACACACTACAAAATCCTTCTATCACATCAAGACTTTTGAGTAACTAATTTAGGAATAAACATTGAAATTGGTGCAATAATCGACATAACGAACAATAGACAAATAAAATGCTGAGAACAGAAAACGTAATGTTCTACATATTGGTCCGGAGACCGGTCTAATTACTATCGAGTTGTAGAATTTCTTTATCCAGTTTAAATATTACACCTTATTAACATTATCACACCAAGATCCAACCCTTCTCTGTTGTTCTCTTTATAGAGGACCTAGGATAATCCAATCTGCTATCTACTAGGTCTTTTAAAAAAATAACAAATATTTACCCGGATTTGGTCTTTAATTGTGGACCTCACTAAATAGTTACTCCTGGGAGTGGACTAAAATCTACTCGGAGGGTCGCGACACCCCTACTTTTTTTTTTTTTTTTTAGTACTTAACAGAGGGTTTATACCAATTTACATACTGGTAACCCTCTGACACTCTACTTTTATATAGGACGGTATAATTATTTGTTTCTTAAAATGTCGGTAGTCGTTAAAGACCAGAAGTTTACACTTACTCCCAAGGGGTTTGACACTAGGTCTTCTATGACGAGAGAAGGAGGGGTGTGACTACTGACTCCTCGACCTTCTTACGTTCTTATTTTCCACTTGTTTCCTTGTTCTAACCGGAGTCTATGGACTCTACGTATACTTTCCTTACGTAAGTTACTCTGGTCTCCACACGTAGAAGGGTATGTAACTTACGATTTAAGGAATTGAACTATAGACTAGAAACTACAAGTCTGACGGACGAGAGAAACGACGTTTGAACATATATCGGACTTCAGTGGAGGACGAAGGAACCCCGTCATAAGAGTCTCGATGACTCTACGACAGAGGGTCCGAGTCTCAGGATTTATAAGGGTGGTTTATTGAGAAATGAAAGGTTTTTTTTTTTTTTTTTTTTTTTTTTTAACGGACAAGGAAAACTCTTTTGTCTGAAAGTAAATCCTACACACACATGTGTAAGTTAGCACAGACTGAGAGACACTGGAACACCTGGGTGGTCCTTGGAGGTAGGTACCCTAAAGGGTCGTTCTTATCCTTTTCGACTCATTTTCACTTATAGTGTGTTCGACAGGTTTCAGTCAGACCTATGTTCAGTGCTTAAAGTTTTCTTTCGTCGTGACGATAAGTTGAATACTACCCAATGCAGGAGTACTTTTAGTTTCATAACCAGAGAGTCAGTGCAAACTGAGAGACGTTGGGGTACCTGACACCGAACAGTCCGAGGAGACAGGTACCTTAAGGTCCGTTCCTATGACCTCACCCATTAGTAAGGGAAGATGTCCCCTATAAGAGGTGGGTTCCTAACTTGGGACTAGAGAGCATAAAGTCTGTTAAGAAATAGGAGACTCGGTGGTCCCTTCCGATACAGTGTTATGAGAGTCCCTTTCAACTTACGTCATCCAACTTTACATAACTTTTGTGGATTGGACATTCTTGTAGTATAGAATGTGGGTCAATGGAATTTACACGTGTTTTGTGGATAGAATCGGATGTCACCCCGTGTTAGTAGGTGATGTGTCGGATAACATACTATTATACATTCACTACTTTTAGAGTACATTAAATAATTAACGTCATGACTTTCATTTTTTCTCTTAACAAGATACCCGACAAACAGGAGTACTAGGTACTAACACCCACACTGAACCTTGACACGAGTGACGACGACGGGTCGTAGTGACCTCTTCTGATTCGGGTCTATCGATCGGACCCTTATTTATTTTTAAGTTTTAAGTTTCGAGTTTTAAGCTTCATGTTAAGGATGACTTATGTATAGTGAAAGTGTGTAACTTTTTAACATTCAGTCTAACATTTACCCCCTGAGAGACATAATTAGACTGGAATGCAAATAAGTTATACGCTCCACCCTATAGGATTATAAATATCAAGAGAGAGGTCCTCTCGAGTCTAAGTGTAGGTTCCTACTAAGTTTAGAAGCTTCGTCTAATTTGGTCTACCTTCTATGTAGGAGGTAGATCTTAACCTCACGTCATTAGAACGAATGGTCACTACGAGATCAATTTGGACATTAGGTGATCTGTCTCTGTTGAGAGGTCTACAACTGGTAGAGAGTTGTACTCCATCCATCTGATAGACGTGTCCGAAAAATCGATTTTACACCTAAGAATCGGAGAGGAGATAGGGGTGGGTAGGGGGTGAGAGTTCACCTCAGAGTTTCACTCTATAACCTTAAACAAAACAATGTTTGTAGTAGTATACTAAAATACTAGTGAGTCGAACCCCGAGTGACGGAAGTTGGATTCGGGTTGTAGAAGGACGGAGTGAAGTAAACTAGTACTGGAAGAACCTTGAAATCAGGAGAAAGACTTCTCAGGAAAATGACAGGATATTGACTTATGGTCTGTATTACCATGAGTATATAGTTAAGGCAGATGGACATAAGATAGTAACGGTGCAAAGGTCGTATCACTCGACTATATAAATTATTAACGAAGATGAATGGTAAGACACTGAACCATAACTTTATTGACAGGACATTTCAATAGTGTTTGTCGTGGATATTCAGATCTTCGATATTTCACATTACACAATTAATAGATAAGAAATAGTTTACCACCTTTCTTTGTGAAAGGTTTCCTTTCAGTGAACTATCTATTTTATCTATTCCGTGTTTGTGAGTTATCAAAAGAATGGGGACCCTTTTGTTTTATTTTTGTTGTCGAAACGACCTAAAATACGGACGGTTGGAAATATTCTTCATTAAATATCAAGTAAGGTAACATATGAAAGTTAGTTACTCGTTTGATGACGTAATACAAACGGGTTGATAGGATAGTTCTCGTATCTTATTTACACGGTAACCTGATAATATATATATATATATATCAAAGATTTATCTAACTTTCATAGACATTTATTGAGACAGAGGAATCGAATCCGGAGTACGTTTCTACAAATTTACCACTAGTGTTATTACGTTTTAAGTACTGTTGAGTAAAGGGACATTATCGTTGAGACTCAGTGTTATTTCTTAATTTCAATGTGTACTCCCACATGGATACTCATGTGTTGAAAATTTCATTTTTTCAATAGACAATTAAAGTCAATACATTCACGGAACGATAGTAAAGGAGGATCTGTCGGTCAACATTGTGTCCGCAGAGGTCTCTATTTTTTACGTAACCTAAACGATGTACACCGTACAACATCTTCAGAGTCTTGACACCTCTTAGGGGTCACCACCACTTTTCCAACGAAGAAAAGGGTCACAGTGTAGGGTAATCTTGTGTGTGGTAAGGTGTTGTCGACTTGTTTATGACTGAGACGTTTGTTTTGTCCATTATTACTATTTCACACATCTCTTCGTTTTTAAGATTAAGTTTCTTTTCGTTAAATTGGAAAATCCCCCATTGAACCTTTCTTGTTAGTCTTAAAATCCACACGTATATAAACTGACAATTTTTATATAAATGTAATTGTTTATAATTTCATTTGCCGTATCTATTTCGGTAAGTAATGGTAGAACAAACGTTAATTTTAGGAATCTTGAAAAATTTTCAAAATAGAGATATTTGATCCAATTTTTTAATACCATGTATAACTGACTCACTGGTAAATTTTTATATATATATATATTATATCGTCATTATATATGACTAACCCTGTTATAGGTACTATATAATAGTTTTATTTTTGTATTCAACGTTTCGTAATAACACAAATGTTTCACATATTTGTATATATATATTGTAATGTATACATAACTTTCAAAGACTCAGGTATACGTACTACGATAATTTATACTAGTAAAAAGGTCCAACGTTTTCTCCCTAGACTTTCAGAATCACGAAAATAAGAGATGAAATATGAAAGACATGGTATAATCGTAAAAATAAAAAATGATAATCAGATATAACTAAATTTTATTTAAATAATTTTCAGTTTTAGAGACTAATATGTTTTAGAAACTATTGAAACTATTGTACGTTAATTATCTTATTTTTATGAGTATATGACAACCAACAATAACAAAAAATCAGTGATTCGGTACAGATTAGTAAAACACTAGGGTGTCTGACACAGGGTGGTCCGAGAATACAGGTACCCTAAAGGGTCTGTTCCTATGATCTTACTCAACAGTAAAGGAAGAGTTCCACTAGAAGGGTTTGGTCCCTAATTTGAAGAGTGACTCGGTTGTCCTCTTGGTTGTCACAACCTCTTTTACAATTAACTATTGTATTGGTACCTTCTTTTAAACAGTCATATAAAGTTTTAATTTTACGTACAACAAACTAGGTCGTTAAGGAAAAGATTTTGAAATAGGATATGGATGTAACTGTGTACGTGTCTTATCAGTAATATATTCTCGTTTGTTACTATACATGAGTAATGGGTAGTTAAAATATAGGTATTTAGTTAACGATACTTCAAAAATCTTTCTTATTCTCAATTAAAAATATGGTATTATTTTATTAGTGATTGTACATGACAGTCTATGTTTTTTTTACAATAATGTTTATTATCATTATTTAACTTATATTTTTATAAAAGTTTTGTTCGATTTACCTTACAATGGAAGACACAATTATATTTTTGTATTTACGGATATATAGTTATAAAGATTTACATATCTTATGAAAACTTTTCTTTATAAAATTTTTTATCATTAATCGAAAGAGATTTCCTCTTCCGTTACCGTTGGGTGAGGTCACAAGAACGGACCTTTTAGGTTCCCTGCCTCCTCGGACCATCCGACGTCAGGTACCCCAGCGATCCTCAGCCTGTGCTGACTCGCTGAAGTGAAAGTGAAAAGTGAATGTACGTAACCTCTTCCTTTACTGTTGGGTGAGGTCACAAGAACGGACCTCTTAGGGTCCCTGCCCCCTCGGATCACCCGACGGCAGATACCCCAGCGTGTCTCAGTCTGTGCTGACTTCACTGAATCGTCATCGTCGTCGTTTCCTCTGAGTCAAAATAATAAGTAAACACGGAGGGTTTAACACATAGTACACGAACATAACGAATAAAATTTTCGATTGAATCACTGAAAGGACCATCAGGTCACCAATTCTTAGGTGGAAGGTAACGTCCCCTGTACTCAAACCAGGGACCAGCCCCTTCACTATAAGGTGTACAGGGTACCCCGTTGATTCGGACGTACGATGTTGATGACTCGAGTATCGAGTAAGTGGTGTCGATCTCTAGTACGGGTGTTGATGACTCGGGTGTGTGTTGATCTCTCTTTGGGTGTGTGACGTTGTTTCGGACGGGTACAGTGTTGACTCTGGACTGTGTCGGTTTATTTATAAAAATTTTCAATTACATTTCATTACAATTTCACAAATTATTCCTTAAACTCTCGTCAGTGTCTACAAGTGAGGTAAGTCTCCTAGTCTGTTGAAAAAAAAGTAAGTAAGTTGTTTGTAAATAACTTTTGTACGTAGTTCTTATCAAGATCCAGGAAACATATATAGTCCATCGTTTTGGATCTTTAAGATACGGAAATACTTCGAATGTAAAGACTCCCTCCCTCGTCCACGTCCTTTCTCTGATTGTTATTTACATTATTTCTTATATAACATACCACACCTAATTTTAGTGAAGTCAGTACAAACTGAGAAACACTGAGATATCTAACAACGGAAGGTCTGAGGAGACAGATACCCTAAAAGGTCGTTCTTATACCTCACCTAACGACACGGGAGGAGGTCTCCTAGAAGGGTTGGGTCCCCAGTTTGAACACAGAGAGTATAGAGAATGTGACCATCCGCCCAACAAATGATGATCTTGGTGGACCCTTCGGGTACCATCCACTATTTACGGTAGTTAAGTCAAGTCACCGAGTCAGTACAGACTGAGACACTGGGATACCTGACGTCGTGTGGTCCGGAGGGACAGGTAGTGGTTAGGGGTCTCAAACAAGTTTGTGTACACATAACTCAGTCACTACGGTAGGTTTGTAGAGTAGGAAGTAGTAGGGGAAGAGAAGGACGGTAGTTAGAAAGGGTCGTAGTCCCAGAAAATGTTACCAGTCGAGAAGCGTAGTCCACCGGTTTCATAACTTCGAAGTCGAAGTCGTAGTCAGGAAAGTTATTTATAACTCCTGACTAAAGAAAATCCAAACTAACCAACCTAGAGGAACGTCAGGTTCCCTGAGAGTTCTCAGAAAAGGTTATGGTGTCAAGTTTTCGTAGTTAAGAAGCCCTGAGTAAAAAGAAATATCAGGTTGAGAGTGTAGGTATGTACTGGTGACCTTTTTTGTATCGAAACTGATTTGCCTTGAAACAACCGTGTCATAACAGAGACGACAGATTCAATCAGTGTTGGTATCTCCCTTTTTACATCTATCCTAGTCCCCATATTATTAAAGTCATTACCCCATATCAAATATAATAATTTATACCATTCTCCCTCTGAAGTGACTCTTCCGATTTAACCTCGTTTCTAAATTTCTTCTATCTAAAGTTTACACGTAGATTACTTTTTCTTCTGGAGTTCATTTCTGAAACTCCGTCTTTAACAGACCAGATAAGTTTTCCGGACACCCCGACCATACCCTATTAACTTCTTCTTTCCACATCCAATACTCCAGTCTTTTTATTCACTCTCGGGAGTCAACCCTGGACCTACGTTAAGATTCTTAAAGTCGAGAATGTGATTCACCTTATCGTGGCGACGTTTCAAACTCACCTCCTTACTGTGCTGACCCGATAAATAGGTCGGTAGTGAGTTTGACGACATAATTTTAAACTAATATCTCTTTTCTTACCTTTGTCTCTCTGAAACTTTCCAATAAAACGTATTGGGTTCCTCTCTACCAACACAAGGGTCATCGTCGTCACCACTACGACTCTTCACTAGTCTAAACTCTTTATGGGTTTCCTAAAGGACCACAACCCTACACTCTACACTTTCCAACCTCGGTTCTTATTGAGATTTAAAGTGGTCGGGAACTCATATTTGAAAAACTGCGAACGAACGAATGGGTGATAGAAGTGCGTCGAAGATGTTTTACTTACGTTCTATCTTTTCTCACTAGTATTGTGTTATACTCGACCGTTTTCCGAGTATGATATTTTTTCTACCCGTACCCGACAAATAGAAGTTACCCTATCGATTGACAATAACGAAAATAAAATAAAAAAGATGTTTAAAGGGTGAAATGAACTTATTCCAGTGACACTATAAACTCTCAAAGATAGTCAAATAGAAAAATCAATGAAATACGTTTTTTTTTAGTGTTAACATGTGTTAAAAGATGTTTCTATAATTATAAAACAAATTTTTTTATAGAACTCACCTTTTTTAAAACAAACTTATTAGAAGTCCCTCATAGACACAACAAATTGTCTCCACAGTAAATTGAATACAGTAAAAGAATGACTGATTCGTCGAAAACAAACGAGAGACCGGTAAACATTGGGTAGATCGAAGGAAAGTTACTGATTTGTTTTCATGTAGGGAGGGTACTTCTGTTTTACAATTTATTTTTGATAATGGTCATACAGATAATGGAACTAAAACGAATGTTCACAGTTTTTGGTAGTCCAAAATGTGTCAAATACACACGTCAAAGACCATGTTTAATATAATGTTATTCCCGACGAAACCATCGAGTCGACCATTTCTTAAGTGGACGTTACGTCCTCTGGGGTCAAACTAAGGACCCAACCCTTCAAGGGGACCTCTTCCCTATCCCATGGGTAAAGTCATAAGAACCCGAAAGGACCACCGAGTCTGTCATTTCTTAGACGGACGTTACGGTCTCTGAACTTAAGTTAGGGACCCAACCCTTCTAGGGGACCTCCTCTGTACCATTGGGTGAGGTCATAAGAACGGATCTCTTAGGGGTACTTGTCTCCTCGGACCATCCGATGTCAGGTACCCCAGTGTTTCTCAGTCTGTACTGACTTCACTCACTGATTCGTACATCGTGTTTGAAGTTATTTCGAAGAAATATTATTCTTTATAATTGATTATTTATCGAAGATTTTGACCATCGAGTCTTGGACTTCTAAGAACCTTAGTAAGACGTGAATATAAAAACGTTTCTTAAAAGGTGATAGTACTTCTAGTTACGCGTTTCCTGTGTGAAGGGTAGAATGGACGGTAAGATGACATAGACCGGGTCCGACCGAACTGGTAAAAGGGTTCATGTTTCCAGTGATACACTTCTCGAAAGGGAAATCACTGACGTATTTTATGCGTGACTTACGAAAATTTTTACTAACTTTTTATCAAATGAATACTATAAAAGATCAAAGTATAAATGTTGTATCGTTAAGTTATGAAAATCTCTAATATAAGGTAAAACGTGACCTATATACATTAGGGACCTATTACATCCGAAGTTTTACAGTACGAAACTCTGTTACTAAAGTACTTCTTTAGATCGTTCGTTACTATTATATACCTTTGACATAACTTTTCTATCCAATCATATTTTTGAATGTGTAAACGGGAATAAGAAACTTGTTTTTATATTTATTATAATTGTTCCATAAAAGGTAGTAACGTTAAGTCTCGAAAGTTTACCTGATTAAACAATTCCCTTCGTATTTGAAACATTTGTATAGGGATTCCGGGTTTAAGTAGATAGAGAGATAGACATAATAATAAATACACTTTTGTTACTCTTCGGAGACTATGAACTAGTTGTAGTTTAATACGAATCTAATTGAGACAACGTCCGTGGAAGATTGTATTTTTCATTATAGACGTATTCAGTTTTATTTTATTAATTTATTTTAAATTTTTTGTCTCTGTTGGTCATCAAAATCTAAAATGTCGTTTACTTTCTATACCTTATCTCTCTTCTAAGGGAAATATTAACGTCTTTCTCTATTAACCCAAAATTAATCAACTTCCACCTTTAAAATAGGTCCCCCAAGGGACTATCGAGTCAACCATTTCTTAGAAGGACGTTACACCCTCTGGGGTCAAACTATGGACTCAGTCCTTCTAGGTGACCTCTTCCCTATTTTATGGGTGTGGTCGTAAGAACCCAAAGAGAACACCGAGTAGACCATTTCTTAGACGGACGTTACACCCTCTGGACTCAAACTAGGGACCCAACCTCTCTAGGTGACCTCTTCTCTTTCATTGAGTGAGGTCATAGGACCGGACCTCTTAAGGTACCTGATATAGGTACCCTACCACTTCTTATCCTGTGATAACTCACTGAAAGTGAAATTGAATAATTCACGTACAAGGAAAGGTCCGTGAGAAGAGTCATACTCCTACGTCGTCACCTGTTTTGTCTGTATTTTAATCACGGAAAAACCTGACATGTAAGATCATTCTCCTAATTTTAGAGGTTTTCACCAAAGACCAAGGTTTCATGTTAAAACTTACCGTATTACTACGTTTAAAATCAAAAATTTATAACTTATCATTCTCTATAGGTTCTAGTCCGAAGAATTTTCTATAGTTTTCTCTTTTTTCTTTAGGTTAAAAGTGAATGGATTCCTTCATTACACCACAACCTCTTCTGAGAACTCTCAGGGAACCTGACGTTCCTCTAGGTTGGTCAGGTAAGACTTCCTCTAGTCGGGACCCTAAAGAAACCTTCCTTACGATGATTTCGACTTTGAGGTCATGAAACAGATGGAGTACGTTTCTCAACTGAGTAACCTTTTCTGAGACTACGACCCTCCCTAACCCCCGTCCTCCTCTTCCCCTGCTGTCTCCTAGTCTGCCGATCTACCGTAGTGACTGAGCTATCTGCACTCAGACTCACTTGAGGCCCTCAACCACCACCTGTCCCTCAGGATCGCACGACGCTAAGTACCCCAACGGTTGTCAGTCTGTGTTGACTCGCTGACTTTACTTGACTTGACTTCCTTCATTACTTTTCCTTCGGTGTAACTTAAAAATAATGACGAATCAGGTCTATGTCAGGTCTTTACCAATACATTATGACTCATTAAATTGGTGACACGGAGTCCCAGGAATATACATTTTACCCCTATACGAATATAAATGTAAAATTTCTAAAACACTTATACATTATTCCGTTATTTCTACGACTCGTACTAAGGTTCCTTACTCTAGTCTTGAACTCTAAAGTTTTACGTTTACACCTGATACATTTTACACAATGAGGTCTCAATCACCATAAACTGATCTGGAGTTCGTTTTAAGACCAGACGTACTGCGTGTTCGACCTTAGTTCTTACGACCCTCTTTATATTGGAGTCTATACGTCTACTGTGGTAGGAATACCGTCTTTCACTTCTCCTTGAGTTCTCGAAGAACTACTTTTACTTTCTTCTCTCACTTTTTCGACCGAATTCTAAGTTGTAAGTATTTTGATTCTAGTTCCGTAACTCGGGGTAGTGAAGTACCGTTTATCTACACCTTTGTCACCTTTATCACTATCTGAAATAAAAGAACCCGGGGTTTTAGTGACGTTTAACACTGACGTCGGTACTTTAATCTTCTGCGAATGAGGAACCTTCTTTTCGATACTTTTTGGATTTGTCGTATAATTTTTCGTCTCTGTAATGAAACGGTTGTTTCCAGGTAAATCAATTTCAATGTAAAAAAAGGTCATCAGTACACACTTACACTCTTTACCTGGTATTTCTTTCGACTTGTGGATTCTAAACTAAGACAACTTGACACCATAACCTCTTCTGAGAACTCTCAGGGAACCTGACGTTCCTCTAGTTTAGTCAGTTAGGATTTCCTTTAGTCAGAGTTTATAAGTAACCTTCCTGACTACGACTCCGACTTCAAGGTTACGTGACCTAGTGGACTACTCTTCTCGACTGAGTAATCTTTTCTGGGACTACAACTATTTCTAACTTCCATCTTCCTCTTCCCCTACTGTCTCCTACTCTACCAACCTACGGTAGTGATTGAGTTACCTGTACTTAAACTCGTCCGAGGTCCTCAACTACTACTTGTCCCTTCGAACCGTATGACGTCAGGTACCCCAGTGTTTCTCAGTTTGTACTGACTCACTGACTTGATTGACTCGACTTGATTGATCTGAAGGGTGTCGTGGTTTGTCGTCTATCCTGTACTGACGTTAAGACCTTTATTATTTTAAATATACTGTTCGGGGTGACAATGGGGGAGACGTACGGACCCCTGTTAAAGAGTTGGTATAGTGTTTGTCATTGTCTATGTCCGACGATTATAAACTCCTTGACAGTACTTTCCACTAAAAAGAACCACTAAATATTGGTCATTTTGATTCCTGTTCACTCCTTCTCTGTTTCAAATCGAGTTGTTTTACTTCATATCAAAACTGAGGACAGTAGATTTCTGTCCTATCCTCGAAGGGACAACCGAGTCACCATTTCTTAACTCGTCGGTTACTTTCTCTTTACCCAAACTAGGAACTAGGTCCTTCTAGGGTGTACGGTGTCTACTTCATTCGGGGACACGGTGTCGATGACTCTGACACGAGATCTCAAGTCCTCGACTTTGATGACTTTAGGTACGTGATATCTCGGATTCGAGGAGTTGTTTTCTTCTGTGACGTCACTCTTCGGGTGAGTGACGTTGATCTGTCATCGGGGGAGAAAGACGTTAATCTTTTTCGAGAGTGTCGTTATTTCTGGGTCGTGACGGTTTTTCTTTATTTGTCATTTCTCTTATCCGACGAAATTTTACCTGTTCTTATCCTCTTTAGTTAAGTCTACTTGTAAAACAGATATTTACACCCGATCTTACGGAATTTTCTTTACCTCATCGGGAGTGTCAGTTGTTTTCTCAGGTTTTATGTCTTGAACCCACGTTAGAGTTTTTACTGTCTTACTAGAACTTAGTAAAGGTTCCGTTTGTTGAGTTATAGTGTCATTAGTTTCAGATACCGGATTGGTGATTACAGTTTCTTCGACTTCAAATTACCAAGATGCTTCTGGATGTTATGGAAGATCTTGATTGTAATTTTTTTTTTTTTTTTACAGGAAAAGTAGTATCCTCTCACCTTACGTTTTCATCCTTCAGTTCTCTATGGACCTCAGTGTCCGTTCAAACCAGAACCTCATGTTTTACTTCGTCCCTTTCCGATTGTCCCAAAACGGTTCTCTTGTGGAATTAGTATCGTTTGTGGCAGAAGGTTGTTGTGTTCTCTACTGAGATATGGACCTGTAGTAGTCTACCAGTTATTACTTTAGTCTAACTGATATAAGAAATATCGGTTTCTACCTGTTCATGATATGTCAGTCATTTTTGTTCTGGTCCTCGACTGTCACCGAGTCTAGTACTTGAGAATAACTTTTTAAGTTTTAATTTAACTTCTTTCGTCCCTTTTAGTGATTCGGTAACGACGATTCAGTGAAGTCAGTACAGGTTGAGACACGCTGGGGTATCCGCCGTCGGGCGGTCCGAGGGGGTAGGGACCCTAAGAGGTCCGTTCTTGTGACCTCACCCAACGGTAAAGGAAGAGGTTACGTACTTTCCCTTTTCACTTTCACTTCAGTGAGTCAGCACAGGCTGGGAGTCGCTGGTGTAACCGACGTCGGGTGGTCCGAGGAGGTAGGTACCCCAAAAGGTCCGTTCTCATGACTGCACCCCACGGTAACGGAAGAGGCGATCCGGTAACTCCATACCGGATTTCGTTAAGGGAATGTTGACACGTCACTTTTACTGTTTATGTACGTTCCCTAATCTAGACTATCTGTCTAACAGATTTTTTGATACCTGTCACCAAACATTGTAACATGTACTCCGCTACTATTTTTGATAGGGGTTCTTCTTCTTTACGTTTTTCCGTTTTATAAACGGAATCCTTCGGAATCTCTTATTGACTCTTTTTTCTGTACTTTCCGTTTCCTCTTTTCCTTTCTATACGTGTAGACTTACGTGTCAAAGTTTATTATCGTTCCTCTCTATTTTTTCGGAAGGTTTGACTTGTTACGTTTCTTTATCTCCTTTTGTTGAATTACCTTTTCTGATCTCTATAGAAGTACTTTTAATCTCTATGTTTCCCTCATAAAGTACGTTTCAATCTGAAGTATTTCCTATCTTTGTCATACCTGGAATGTCTTCGTCTTCTATAATTCTTCGACACCGTTCTTATGTGTCTTCTTGGTATGTTTTTACTAGAATTACTGGGTCTATTGGTGTTACCACAGTAGTAAGTGGATCTCAGTTTATAGGACCTCCCGTTTTAGTATACCCGGAATCCTTAATAGTAATACTTGTTTCGATCACCTCTACTACCTTAAAGTCGGCACGATAAAGTTTAGGATTTTCTACTACGACAATTTCACGACGTCAGTTATACGGTCGTTTAAACCTTTCGGGTTATCACCAGTATCCGAACCTTTTCAAGTCAAGAGTAAGGTTAGAGTTTCTTCCAGTTAGGATTCATCATAAGTTTGATGGTATGTTAACGTGAGTAGAGTGTACGATCGTTCCATTACGAGTTTTAGGAAGTTCGATCCGAAGTTGTCATGTACTTGGTTCTTGAAGGTCTAAATGTTCGACCTAAAACTTTTCCGTCTCCTTGGTCTCTTTTTTTACGGTTGTAGGTGACCTAGTATTTATTTCGTTCTCTTAAGGTCTTTAAGTAGATGAAGACGAAGTAACTGATACGATTTCGAAAACTGACACAGCTAGTGTTGTTGACCTTTTAAAAAGTTCTCTACCCTTATAATCTGGTGGAATGAACGGACGACTCTTTGGATATACGTGCAGTTCTTCGTGGTCAATCCTGGTCTGTACCTTGTTGTCCGACCAAGGTTTAACCCTTTCCTCAAGTAATTCCGACACATACAACAGTGGGACGAATAAATTGAATATAAGTCTCATGTAATACGTTTTAAGGTCCGACCTACTTTGTATTCGACCTTAGTTCTAAAGACCCTCTTTATAGTTAATGGAGTCTATGCGTCTACTATGGTTTGAATACTGTCTTTTGCCTCTTCGTGAGTTTTCTGAGTTACTACCACTTTCTTCTCTCACTTTCTCGACCGAATTGTGAGTTGTAATTTTTTATTTTAGTTTAGTACCGTAGTCAGGGGAGTGAAGAACCGTTTATCTACCTCTTTGTTACCTTTGACTGTCTAAAGTAAAAGAACCCGAGGTTTTAGTGACTTCTGTCACTGACCTCGGTACTGTAATTTAAGAACCTTCTTTTCGATACTCTTTGGACCTGTCGTATAATTTTTCACCTCTGTAAAAAAACGACTGTTACAGGGTAGATCAGTTTCGATACTAAAAAGGTCATCAGTACATGTCTACACTCTCATCCTGGGATTGATTCCTTCCGACACGACACCAATCAACGAATCATCATAGGTTAACAAACACTTGGATACTTGACATCAGACGGTCCGAGGAGACAGGTACCCCTAAGAGGTCCGTTCTTATGACCTCACCCAACGGGACGGGAGGAGGTCCCCTAGTAGGGTTCTGTCTCTACCTTAGGTCTATAGGGTACAACATCCGTTTAAAAATGGTAAACTCACTGGTCCCTTCGTTCCTTATGACTCGTGACTTCTTAACTATTAAAGTTTGACACCACAACCTTTTCTGAAAACTCTCAAGGAACCTGTTGTTCCTCTAGATTGATCAGATAGAATTTTCTTTATTTGACTTATAAGTAACCTTCCCGTCTACGACTTTGACTTTGAGGTTATGAAACCGGTTTGGTTGAGTAATTTTCTCTAAGACTACGAACCTTTCTAACTTCTGTCCTCTTCCCCGGTTGTCTCCTGTTGTACCAACCTACCGTATTGACTAAGTTACCTGTACTCAAAATCGTTTGGGGCCCTCTACCACTTTCTGTCCCTATGGACCTCACGACGTCAAGCACCCCAGTTTTCTCAACTTGCATTAACTTGCTGACTTGTCGTTGTTCTGACGAAATATTCCATACGTCAAGGGACAGTAACCTTTATTAGTTTGTTTCCATTCTTTGGTTATGATATTTAACCTCACCACTCCTAAGTTTGTAGTTTCATCACTCAATTGTCCCACTGAGAGTTGAGTCTGGAGGTCACTAATACAAAGACTCTTTACCCAGGGCTTTGGAAACAGTGACATTTAGGAATTTCTCGGATAGATAAGGTAAGGATACAAGGGACGGAGATTGAGTACCAACAACAATCAACACAGGTTGAGAAACACTGCGATACCTGACATCGGACGGTACGAAGAGACAGGTACCCTAAGAGGTCCGTTCTTATAACCTCAGCCAACGGTGTACCATCCACGATTATTGAAATGAATTCTTCTCATACTAACACTTAAATATATTCAATGAGAAGTAAAGTAAGAGAACACAGAGGATTTCTTTATGTTCACATAAATTTCTTTTCCATGTTTCTATCCGAAACACCTTTTATACGTAGGTCGTACCTCATTAACCGTGACTTGATCTGGAGTCTAGTCCTTATAGGGGACCTCCTACTTTACCGTTTCGTAAGGTCATAAGAACGGACCTTATAGGGTACCTGTCTCCGTGGACCGTCCACCGTCAGATACCCCGACTTTTTCTCCGGTTGTCCTCAATCCCTGACTTGTTGTTGTTCTCTTGGATTGTTTGTATAAAAGATATAAGTTGTAAGTTAATTTTTTAGAGATCTATATCCTTTTTTTTTTTTCTTTTCTTTCTTTCTTTTACGATAGACATCATTGATTTTTTTTTTTTTTTTTTTTGGTCAGTTATCTTTTGTTTAGATTCGGGGTCTATAACCCAGATAGTTTGTCGGATTCTGTCAATAATGTTTGTATAAGTTTTTCTTTTTTTTTTTACAAGTTTCTTCATTTCCCCTTTTTTTCAGAATTTCTTACCTGTTCCTTACAGTTCTCTCTTTACATTTACTATTTTTTTTTAGTCTTAATTTAAGGTCTTAATTTTAAGGTCCCTTCACAATTGAGTATATTTGATACTTCCCGTTCGTTATTTTTCATTCAAGTACATCTTTATTTTGTGACACTCCGTACTCTTACATACTTTTAAACCGGACCCCAAAGTTAATTGTACAGAAAGATAAAAGGATTGTTTACATCGAATTTGACGTATGGAAATTTTTATGACTAAGTCTAAGATTACATTTAGGGTGTTACGTAAGTAAAATTTTGAAAATCCCCCTGTTAACTCAAATGGTTCTCTTCTACTTTTACAAGTGTACTTTACTCTTCAGGGAGGTTTTTTCTTCCATTTTAAACATGTGTAGTAACTTCTATTCTTACTATTGACTATTCTAGAAGAGGGATTTTAAATGTTCTGTTTTTATCATTTTTAAAATTTGAAAGACTGTTTTTAATGTGTCTTTTAATAAAACTCCTTAAAAACTCCTTGATTAATCTCTCCAATATATATATATATATATATATATATATATATATATATATATATATATATATATGTATATATATGCATATATATTAAGTGTTCTTTGATAAAGATTCAAGTCGTGACAAAAATCAACTCTTTTTTATCTTGTTTTTAACTCTGGTACATCGTTCAAAATGAGTATAAAACGTTGTAACATAGATGAAAATTTACTACGAGGGATTACCACGAAAAATCACTGTCTTTTATAAGTAATATATACCCTAAATTATATGTAAAAAAATTCAAAACCAAAAATTCAAAACAAAAACGTCTCATCCTCTTACACTTAGAGTAGAGGGGTTATTTATAGTTTTTATAATTGTGTAGATGTACACCTTTTTAACAACGACTTTTGATTGACCTCTTACTGTCTTTCTGAAGACATATTGGTTCTGAGATCCTTTCAAGGTGTATCTTAACCCAATCTTCCGATTTCTTCGTTAATCCACCCTGTACACGGGGACATTCTGTACCTTCTTCACCTTCTAATGTATCACCTCTAGGACCTCTCACTCGACAAACCACTGAGTTGGAAACCCAGGTTATTCCCTACTACTCAGGGAAATCAAACAAACTTTTAGTAATCCTGATTGTCCTTCCAATCCCCGAAGGAAGTACCAAGTCAACCATTTCTTGGACGGACTTTACGTCCTCTGAGTCCAAGATAGGGACCCAGTTACTCAAGGGGACCTCTTCATATACTGTTGGGTGAGGTCATAAGATCGGACCTCTTGAGACTCTTGTCTCTTTGGACCCACCCGATGTCGGGTACCCCAGTGTTTCTCAACATAGACTGACCCGTTGATTAGATCTGTGGGGACTAATTATCATGTGTATATGAACGAATGAGGACTTTGTTCCGTCAACTTATCAAAGGGTACTGAGATCGACCAAAGGGTGTTAAAGGGGTCGTACGTGGGGTTTGATCCGACTCACCGACGAAAACAGGATGAACGAGAAGTCACATCGCGGTGTGATCAAACTTCCAACGGTGTCCACTCCACTCACGAGTAAAAACTCCCTACTTCAGTCTGAGTCTTGTCGTAGACTTTCCTCCACTACACTCCCTGATTCCTCGGTAATGACCGTGAATGTTTCCGTCGTGTAGTCTTCGACAGGTACTAAGACTAATAGCGACCCCGGTAGTGCTGGACGTGTGTCTAAACGGTTACCGAACTAATCGGTTGAACATGAGGTCGTAAGAAGGGGAGACCCCGTACCACAGTCAAGACCCTTCGTCTTCTGTTATTTGTATGTCTCTTGTGTCGGTTGAGTCAGAGTTTGAAGTTCTGTAGACGAGGTCTTTGCCCTGTACGGTACGGTACCTTTCTGAACTATAGGGAACTTACCTCCCCTTCGGGTCGGACTGCGGCCTATATCTGGATTTGGGAGGTAGAGGTCGTGTGTAAGATAGCTCCACTAAACAACGACAAATCAACAGTACAGTACGGACTGAGAAACTCTACGGAACTTGACATCGAACGGTCCAAGGAGACAGGTACCCTAAAGGATACGTTCTTACGAAGTCGGTTAACGGTAAAGGAAAAGGTTTCCTATAAAGGTCGGGTCCCTAGTTTGGGTGGAGAGGATGTAACCGTTCGTCTAAGAAATGGTGACTCGATTGTCCCTTCGGTTCCATTACCGACGGTGGTTAGAGACTACTTTCTGTACTGGTCATTAGTGTATTCTAGGTCGAGAGGGTGGTTTCCGTGACCCATATACGTCTGACGCATCCCTATGTGAGTATGTCTTTGTGGAGTAGTTCTGGTTTTATCCATTGATAAAGAGTACTAAAGTTTTTCTGTCTCTTTCTATACTTTTCCTTTTCTGTGTCCTCAAACATAGTTAACTTTCTCGTTCTCTTTTGGAGATTTTCTATTACTGTATCTTTATTTGTTAAAAGATCTATTTCTTAGAAATTTTTTTTTGTAATCATTATTCTTACGATTCACTTTCCTCTAGTTTAGTTCTACCGTCTTATCTTCCTGAATGTCAATAGAGGATCACATTCTTGTGCTTTTATCGTTGATCGACAACTTTTTTGTAGTTCTCCTCCTGAGACCTTGGGTGGTTTTTTTTTTTTTTTTTTTTTTTTTTTTTTTTTCTTTTCTTTCTATGGGGTTCAGGTTTATGTTTTTTTAACTGATATAATTTACTCTGTCATCCTCCCCGTGTTAGTGTTATGTTAGCAGAGTTTGGGAGGTCCACCCGTTGGGTGTTTGACCTCTTGTTACTACGGAATATTAAAGAGGGTGACAAAATTTCAAAGACTCAGGATGTAGTCCATAGGATCGGACAACAACAACAAGTCAGTGATTCAGTACAGCGTAGGAAAAACTGGGGTACCTGACGTCGTACGGTCGGAAAGGACGTGAAGTGATAGAGGACGTCAAAAGAGTTTGAGTACAAGTAACTCAGTCACTACGGTAGGTTGATAGAGTAGGAGAAAACCGAGGAAGAGGAAGGCACTTGGAAAGTGTCGTAGTCCCAGAGTATTACGAGAAACGTAGTCCACCGGTCTCATTACCACGAAGTCGAAGTCGTAATCAGGAAGATTACTTATCAGTCCTAACTAAAGGAAGTCCTAACCAAACTAAAGTAACGACAAGTTCCATGAAGAGGTCGTGGTGTTAAGTTTTCATATTTAAGAAGTCGTGAGGTGGAATAAAAACTAGGTTGAGAGTGTAGACAAGTACTGATGACCTTTTTGGCGTAGAAATATACCTTAAAACAGTCGTTTCACTACACAGACGAAAAGTTGTACGACAGATCCAAACAGTATCAAAAAGAAGATTCTTCGTTTCAAGAAAATTAAAACACCGACATCCTGACAGAAGTCAAAACCTCGGGTTCTTTTATTTTAAACAGTGACAAAGTAAAAAAGGGGTGACTAAACGGTACTTCACTACCATGGTTTACGGTACTAGAATCAAAACAAACAAACAAAAACAAAAATTACAAACGTCTACTGTGGTGTGATCACCGTCTTTCGTTTCTCCTTGATTTCTCGGACAACTATCCCTACTTTCTCCTCTCACCATTTTGACCGAATTTTAAGTTATAAGAGTCGGACCCCTAGGTAGTTCCCTGATCCTTGGGGGTCCCTTAGACTGAAACTTCCGGTCAACCTAAAGCAAAGTCCTGAAGGTGTCCTGACCCCATTTGTCTCTGAGGTGAGAACTTCTAGTGTTTGTTTTAGAACACACGTGGTCCTGGATCCCGTCTTCTCGTCACTGAGATGTCTTCTGACGTGGTCCAGATAGACGATCACAATCTCTCAGAGGACATCTCTACACCTAGTCGTCACAGATTGGTGTCCCTGTCACCGGGACCGTCGTTGTCAAGACCTTCCACAAGAACTTCCTGTGGTAATTGGGATCGTCTCTCGGACATCTTAGGTCCTGACCCAGCGAAGTTCTTTTAGTTGATTGTCCTCCCTCAAGTCAGTTTGGGTAGTCGTCTATTAACTTACTTTCGAAATGACTTGTTTCGGGACAGTTAGTCTCGTTCTGGGTCAAAAGGAGTGGTGGTTACGGAGGGTGGTCGAAACACGTGGTTCCTTGTCTGTTTTCTTCGTTCTTCTTGATGTCAGGGTGTCCGTGGTCTTGTTTTTGGTACTGATGTCTTTCAATTAACTTTACTTTTCCGTCTTTTAATAGAAGGTCTACTTTCTTGTTTTCTATTTTGGGGATTTTTTGTTGACTTACTTCACTTCTGTCCCCTTTTATTTCTATCACGTCTACTAGGTCTTATAACCTTTTTCTAACTCCTTATACGTCCTTTACAAAGGATTTCTGGATATTTTCGAGTTCTTGTTTTTATTTATCTCTACTTGTCATAGTCAAGTCAACGAGTCAGCACAGACTAAGAAATACTGGGGTACCTAATGTCGTGTGATCCGGAGGGACAAGTAGTGGTTGAGGACCTCAAATGGGTTTGAGTACAGGTAACTTAGCCACTACGGTAGGTTGGTAGAGTAGGAGACAGCAGAGGAAGAGAAGTACGGAAAGTTATAAAGGGTAGTAGTCCCAGAAAAGTTTACTCAGTCGAGAAGCGTGGTCCACCGGTTTCATAACCTGAAAGTCGAAGTCGTAGTCAGGAAGGTTTCTTGTGGGTCCTGACTAGAGGAAATCTTACCTGACCAACCTAGAGGAACATCAGGTTCTTTGAGAGTTCTCTGAAGAGGTTGTTGTGTCAAGTTTTCGTAGTTAAGAAGACGTGAGTTGAAAGAAATATCAGGTTGAGAATGTAGGTATGTACTGATGACCTTTTTGGTATCTGAACTGATCCACCTGAAACAACCGTTTCATTACAGAGACAAAAAATTATACGACAGATCCAACCAGTATTGAAAGGAAGGTTTCTAGTTCACAGAAAATTAAAGTACCAACGTCAGTGGTAGACGTCGCTAAAACCTCCGGTTTTATATTTCAGTCGGTAACAAATGTGACAAAGGGGTAGATGAACGGCACTTCATTACCCTGGATTACGGTACTAGAATCAAAAGACTTACAAATCGAAATTCGGTTGAAAAAGAGAGAAGAGAAAGTGAAAGTAGTTCTCCGAGAAGTCAAGAAGAAGTGAAAGAAGGTATTCCAACCACAGTAGACGAATAGACTCCAATATCTATAAAGAGGACCTTTAGAACTAAAGTCCAACACAAAGTAGGTCGGGTCGTAAAGAATACTCCACGAGACGTATATTCAATTTATTCGTTCCACTGTTATGTGTCGGAATTGTATGAGGAAAAGGATGAACTTTGGTCAGACAACAAGATACAGGTCAAGATTCACAACGAAGGAGTGGACGTATGTCCAAAGAGTTCTTCGTTCTGACCACCAGACCATAAGGGTAGAGAAAGTCTTGAAAGGTGTGAAATAACAATAGGTGTATCAGTTTTGAAGCCATATCAGTTATTGCGTCTTTATCTACAAAAAGACCTTGAGAGACCTAATAAACTAATAGGTAAGCTACAACTGTTAAACTAGGGACAAGGAGACTGAAAAGATTTTGGTCGAACTTGTAGACCTTCAAGTAGCAAGTACATAACGACTTCGGGCCGAACCTTTTAAAACTGGTAATGAAATGATCGTACACGCTACTCAAGTTAACACGTCATTAAACTCGTAAGAAACCGTAACAGAAAGAAACTCTAACCTTATTTTTGAAACCCTAACCTTCTTATCATATCATCTTCCCTAATTGTCGTCTTATTGACTCCGTCTTCTTACCTATTTACTGGATATTCTGACTTAGCACCTTTAGTGACGGTGTGTTGTCTTATATCTTTCTTCTTTCTTTTTTTTTTTTACTTCCGTGGAAAAGTAGACCCTGTTGAAATTTACGTTGTTATAAATGTAATATCCCCAGTATCTTCCTCTTCTCTCTCTCTTTTATTGGTTCTTTTATAGACCTCTTTATCGACTTTTGAAGAGATTGGACCCTTTTCTTTGTTTCCTTCACATCTCAGGGTCCGTCTCATTTGAGTTCCTCCTAGTATCTGTTTCTGATTCGTTTAACTGTTTTTAACTTCTATTTCTATTTTATAATTTTCGTTTCTCTTTTTGATGTTTATTGTATGTGTCCTTGAGGGTGGTCCGATAGTCGACAAAAAAATTATCTTTCAGGTGTTTGGTCTTCCCTTACTGTACTATAAACATTTCACTACTTTTACTTCTTAGATGTTTGTTCTTATGAGATGGGTCGTTCTAAAGAGTAAAATTGTCTCTTTAGTTTTGGAAATGTCTGTAGTTTTAAATTCTTTTAAGTCGTGGTGTTTCGGTCAAAATGTTGTTTGCGATTTCTTTAAATAGATCCGTCCTTTGTGTTCTCTTTCTCCTCTGGACGTTTCTTATTTGGGTCTTGTCAATCCTTTTACCATTATTCCAATACGTATAGTTATTAATGGAATTTTACATTTCTTAATTTACGTGGTTGGTTCTGTATCCGTCTGACCCACCTACTTTTGTAAACGCACATATGTGAAGGTGAATGGTGTAGAGAGATGTGTTAGGGGGTTTAAAATCAAAAAAACACAAAAAAAAAAAAAAGGACAATTCAATTAGTATAAAGGTAATACCGAACTTTAACATTAATAGAAAACAAAAAAAAAGGTCGATAATTAAAACTTTTACTTATTTATATAAAACAATAAAACTAATACATTGATCAAAAATAAATTATTGTAACATAGTAATTACCAGTTATCTTTTATTATCTCAAGATAGAAGGATTTTACTTAAATTATCTTTTTGAACCCTAGTGAAAAATTTTAGGTCTACGTGTAATCTCAATAGAACCTTAAAAAACTTTTTATGTTTACCGGTCCATAACAAAACAAGGGATATTGAGGTCTACACTAACAATATTCGTCGGTACAAATCTTTGTCGAACTGATATACTACTAGAAATTGAAAATAGATCAAATAAAGTACAAAAGATACGTATACGTCACGAGGGTCAAGTAAATCAAACAAAAGGTTAAATAGGTAGAGAGAAGACAACAACGACAAGAAAGAATTCGGAAATAATTGACATCAAATTTAAACACACACACACACATACATACATATATATACTTTTTTTTCACTTTTAAAATCAGTGAGTCAGTACAGGTTAAGAAGTGGTACAGTACCTGACATCGGGTGGTCCGAGGAGACAGGTACCTTAATAGGTTCGTTATTATGACCACACCCATCAATAGGGGAAGAGGTCCCCCAGAAGAACTGGGTCCCTTCTAACGTCCACCTAAGGAATGTCAAATTGGGTGTTTTAGACATGAATCAATTATTATGACCTTGTGTACAATTAAGAGACAAAACAAAACAAAACAAATGTGTTTTATGGAGGAAAACAAAAGTTTTAACTTAATCTTTAAAGTTCAGAATAAGTTTGTAAAAAATTTAGTGATTTTATTAGTCGAAAAATCTCAAAATCGTCATTATGATCTATGGTCTTATTGACCTTGACATCGATTCAAAACTCACTTATATTTAATCTTTGTATGGTAAGATAAGTATGAATCGATTTGTTTACCTTGGTTTTATATTACTAAGAAAAAAATCGTTTCGTTTTAAAGTAAAAGATTTTAAATATAAATATAACATGAAACACGTACGAGTCAACGAAGTCGGAATAGACTAAGAAACATTGGGATACCTGTATCGGGTGGTCCGAGGAGAGAGGTACCCTAAGAGTCTGTTCTTATGACCTGACCCAACGGAACAGAAGGAGGTCCCCTAGAAGGACTGGGTCCCTGACTTGGGTACAGAGAACATAACGTCAACCTAAGAAATGTTGACTCGGTGACCCCTTCGGGGAATATAATATGAATATCATCTATCATCTATTTTATATTTAATATTTTTCTTGATTAGTCTTGACTTTCTATTTCATTGGTTTTACTTTTTGTATGATTTCATTAATTTTCATCTGATCCACTGTGTTTTTTATGTATTCACTAAACCTTCTATCTTATTACCTTTAGTGGGTTAGTCTTGTCTTTTTTTTTTTTTTTTTCTTTTTATCAAAATTTTTCCTATTATAAAATTCCCTTGAGACTCTTTTGTAATTCGGATCTTTATACGTGTAATATTTCCGGTGTGATCCTCTTCCCTCTATTATTACCCAGTTATTTCATAAGTTACGTTAATACTGACTTCTGAAGTACTCAGAATTTCCCTCTGTCCATAGGTCCATGTCTTTCTTGTCTACCAACTTTTGTTCTAATTGGGTTTATATGTGTGTGGTCCTATATCGCGTTTATTTTACCGTTTAAAATTTTTATCTCTCGAGGTTTCTTTTGTTTTTCAGGATATCTTCCCTTAGAGGTATTCCAATACTCAATTAAAAATATGTCTTTGAAACACTCTGCCTTTCCTCGTTGTATGTAAATTTCACGACTTTACCTTTAGGGTTTCGGACTCCAAATGTGTCGTCCTAATAGTAAGTTTTATTTCCTCTCTAAAAATTTTGAAGAGTCTTTTATTTTTTTTATCTTTCAAGTAGTTGTGTTTTGAATGTTTCTTTAGAATTTCCCAGAAGAAATTCACCTTTTTTGTTTGTTTGTTTGTTTGTTTTCCGAGATTGTTTTTCATATATATCCTCTCTTTTTGATAGGGATCTTTCATTTACATATCATTTCCGTTTTCTATTTGGTGAATTTATTCAATCATGTTTCTAGTTTTCTGTTTGTTAACTTTTTAAATGATATTAGTGTTCTTTGTCACTTTATTAGTTGTACTTCTACATTTTACACTGTGATTTGTGTGTTTTACACTCATTTTTTTTTTTTATGTATTCATCTAGAAAAACTCACATAAATTTTAATTTACTGATGGTCAATTTTCCGTTGGGTGAGATCACAAGAACGGAGCTCTTAGGGTCCCTACCTCCTCGGACCACCCGACGGTAAATACCCCAACGTGTCTCAGCCTGTACTGACTTCGCTGAATCGTCGTCGTCATCGTCGTCAAATTTTGTTCATCTATTTCAAGTTGTATATATTTAATGTAATATTCGTGTTTAGTTTTGGAACGTTATCTATGTGTTTACGATCTCTCTTTTGTGTCGTATAACGATTTCCTTTATAAGTTTGGCGATTCCTTCTGTGATTTTACTTTTCTTTCCTTGTCTCTTAACGTTTTTGTTGGTCTTTTGTTCATTATTTTACCGTTAATTAGGTACGTACGTACGATTTAGTGAAGTTAACACGGACTGTGAAGCGTTGGGATATCTGACATTGGACAGTCCGAGGTATGGATAGTTATTAGTGAAATTTACATTTACCTGTTTTACAAGGTTAAATTTCTGAATCCTACCGTCTACCCTAATTTTTTGGACTGAGAAGTTATAAGACGAATGTTCTCTGAATAAAACCACGATTTCTGTATGAGAAAAAGTCAAAAAGTGTGTCTGACTAACGTTCTCCCACTTTTTCTATACAGTACTTTTACTTTTAATGTTCTTTTGTCCCCAACGTTATGAGTATATTCTTTGTTACATGAAGTTTTGTTTCAGATATTTTTATTATTTCCAGTGATATTTTCTTATTTTTCCTAGTAATGATCTTCTCCTATATTGTTAAAAGTGTATACGTGGACTAATACCCTGGTGGATTTTTATATTTCGTTCATAATTGTCTACATTCTTCTATTTAACTGTTATTATTAAACTCTGAAATTACTGGGGTGAATGTAGTTACCTGTCTAATAGGTCTATTTTATTTGTTCATTGTTACCGGAATCTACTATATAATACATTGTTTCTTTAGTTAGACTGAGGTATAACCTATATAAGAAAATCGAGATTTGAAACTCTAATAAACAGAGACGAATCAGTATGACTTAGACGTTGAAACTTTCTCTAATAACCTATATCGGACTTTATATGTACTACTAAATAAGAGTTCAGAGTTGGAGGGTCGAATTGGAAATTTCCGTATCGTTAAAAGGTAACTTATATCTTTACTTTTCGACGTCTTGTCTTTTATCGTTAAGAGAATAACCTTCAAATATCCTTGTAACTCTGGTCTGGATGTACCCGTCGACGTTCTTGTTTCCTAGGATGGTGGTTCTTCAAATGTCGTTGGTCTGTACGGAATAACATATTGTCTTCGGACTTAAGATTAAGTACGTTCTACCAAGAAATTCTGTAATCATATAATAAAAGGAGCAGATGACAGGAAAACTTGTTTCAGTGATAAGGAACAGGGTTATTGAGTAGAGATTTAATAAACCGTATAACACTTCACTTGTCTTACTCGAAGTTGAAACACATATATGAATCATTTTTACATGTCATATAAGGTAGGTCTTCGTGGTCCTATATGGAAGAAATGTTCACGCGTACCTTGTAAGAGACCCTATATAATGTACGATCCGATGTTTTGTTCAAAGTTGTTTGAATTTTACTATATTTAATACATTTCGTAAAAAAGGACTTATCTTACAATACTTTTATATTTATTTAATTTCCCTTTTTTCTTTTTGTGTTTGTACACTTCTCGTTTATTATATTATGATTCTTTGTTTCTCCAGTTACTTCTTTAGTTTCTTCTTTAGTCTCTTACGGAGTTCTGTTATTTTGATCTTTGTGTTGAGACGTTTTAAATACACACACAAACTATCAGTGAGTCAACACAGGTTGAGAAAAACTGGGGGACTTGACATCGGGTGGTCAGAGAAGACAGGTACTTTAAGAGTTCCGTTCTTATGACCTGACTCAACGGTAAGGGAAGAGGTCCCCCAGAAGGACTGGGTTCCGAACTTGGGTCCAAAGAACTTAACTTCCATCTAAGAAAACATCGTTTTCGAAAGGATTCTCCTTCCAAATAACACTATGGAGTTCTTTGTTATTTTTAGAAACAATTGTGGACAAGAAGAGTTTGATCATGTTTTTGAGTTGTGCTACCTCCTGAGAGTTTAAGTAAAACGTCAACAACAAATCAGTCATTCAGTACATACTGAGAACGTTGGGTTCCTGAAATCGGGTGTGTAGAGGAGATAGGTGCCCTAAAGGACCCGTTCTTATGACTTCACCCAACGGTAAAGGAAGAGGTCCCATAGAAGGACCAGCTCCCTAACTTGGGTATAGAGGACATAACCGTCTTCCTAAGAAATGGTGACTCAGTGGTCAAGTCAAGGCAGCGAGTCAACATAGGTTGAGAAACGTTGAGGCACTTAGTGTCGTACGGTTCGGAGGGACAGGTAGTGGTCGAGGGTCTCAAGTGAGTTTGAGTACAGGTAGCTCAGACACTACGGTAGGTCGGTAGAGTAGGTGACAACAGGGGAATAGGAGGACGGGCGTTAGGGAGGGTCGTAGTAACAGAAAAGGTTACTCAGTTGAAAAGTGTACTCCACCGGTTTCATAACCTCAAAGTCGAAATCGTAGTCAGGAAGGTTACTTTTGGGTCCTGACTGGAGGAAATCCTACCCGACCAACCAAGAGGAACGTCAAGTTCGTCGAGAGTTCTCAGAAGAGGTTGTAGTGTCAGGTTTTCGTAGTTAAGAAGCCGTGAGTAGGACATACGTTCGTCACTTTTAAAATGAAGAAAGAAAGATTTAATGTACAGAAAATTCCTAGGGTGTTTTTTTTTTTGTTTTTTTTTTGTGTGGTGGGATGATCTTGAATAGTTGCTTAAATCATTCCAACATTGCGAATTTAGTTTAAGAAATACTAATATGTCACCTTCACTCTTTATCAAAATTCCTTGATCTAGGCTATCTGTCTCACGGACTACTTAATACCTGTCTCCGAGCACTGTAATATGTCCTCTGTCCCTAGTTCTGGTAGGGGTACCTTTTATTTACGTTTTTTCGTTTTACCGACAGATTCCTCCCGAATGTTTATCGACACTTTTCTTCTCTTCACTTTTCGTTTCCTCTTTTCCTTCTATAGTCGTAGACTTTCGTCTCAAGGTTTCTTGTCGTTCCTATCTAATTCGGAAGGAGTCGTTAGTTACGTTTCTTTATCTCTTTTTTTTTTTTTTTTTTTTTTCTTACCCTTTCTGATCTCTAGTGAAGTTCTTTTAATCTCTATGGTTCCCTTGTAAAGTACGTTTCTATCCGAGCTATTTCCTGTCTTTACCATACCTGCATTGTCTTCGTCTTCTATAATTCTTCGCCACTGTTCTTGTGTGTCTTGACATGTTTTTCTAGAATCGGTGGTTCTCTTAGTACTACCACACTAATGAATGGATCTCCGTCTGTAGGACCTTACACTTCAGTTCTTTCGGAATCTTTCGTTAGATTTCTAAGTTACGTTAGGGATAGTTCGATGGTCGTCATAAAAAGTGTCTCGATCTTGTTTATTAAAATGTTAAACATCCTTTATGTTTTTTTGGAGTTTATCGGTTTCGTTAGAACTTTTCTTCTTACCTTGACCTCCTTAGTTGGACGGACTGAAGTCCGAGATGATGTTTCGGTGTCAGTAGTTCTGTCATACCATGACCGTGTTTCTATCTTTATATCTAGTTACCTTGTTTTATCTTTCGGGTCTCTATTTAGGTGTGTGGATACCTGTGGAATAGAAACTGTTTCCTCCGTTCTTATATGTTACCTACTTTCTGTTAGAGAAATTGTTCACCACCACCCTTTTGACCAGTTGGTGAACATTTTCTTTCTTTGATCTAGTATAAGATTGTGGTATGTGTTTTTATATGAGTTTTACTTAATTTCTAGATTTACATTCTGGTCTTTGATATTTTGAGGATCTCCTCTTGTATCCGTTTTATGAGAGACTGTACTTACTGTCGTCCCAGGAGATACTAAGTGGAGGGTCTTATGACCTTTATTTTCGTTTTTATTTGTTTACCCTAGATTAATTTTAATTTTCGAAGACGTGTTGTTCCCTTTGATATTCGTTCCACTTTTCTGTTGGAAGTCTTACCCTCTTTTATTATGGTTTACTTCGTTGACTGTTTGTTGATTAGAGTTTTTATATGTTCGTTGAATACGTCGAGTGAAGGTCTTTTTAATTACTGGGTTAGTTTTTTACCCGGTTTCTTGATTTATCTGTAAAGAGGTTTCTTCTGTATACCTACCGATTTTTTGTGTACTTTTCTACGAGTTGTAGCGAGTAATAGTCTCTTTACATTTAGTTTTGGTGTTACTCCATGGTAGAGTGTGGTCAGTCTTGCCGACACTAGGTTTTCAGATGTTCATTATTTACGACGTCTCCCACACCTCTTTTCCCTTGGGAGGATGTGACAACCACCCTTACGTTTGATCATGTCGGTGATACCTCTTGTCACACCTCTAAGGAATTTTTTAATGTTTATCTTGATGGAATACTGGGTCGTTAGGGTGACGACCCGTATGTGTGGTTCCTTTGGTCTTGACTTTCTCTGTGTACATGGGGTTACAAGAAGCGTCGTAACAAATATTATCGGTCCTGTACCTTTGTTGGATCTACAGGTAGTCGTCTACTTACCTATTCTTTCGACACCATGTATATGTATTACCTCATAATGAGTCGGCAATTTTTCTTATGTAAACTTAGTCAAGACTACTCTACCTACTTTGACCTCGGCTAATATGTCTCACTTCATTCGGTCTTTCTTTTTGTGGTTATGTCATATGATTGTGTATATATACCTTAAATCTTTCTACCATTACTATTGGGACATACTCTCTGTCGTTTTCTCTGTGTCTACATATCTTACCTGAAAACCTGAGACACCGTCTCCCTCTCCCACCCTACTGAACCCTCTTACCGTAACTTTGTACATATGATAGCACATTCTTTACCTAGCGGTCAGATACAAACTACGTCCCACGTCCTACGAACCCCGACCACGTGCCCCTACTAGGTCTCTCTACTATACCCACCCTCCCCCCTCCCTCCAAGTCCTAACCATTGAGTACATGTGGGCACCACCTAAGTACAGTTACATACCGTTTTGGCTATCTCGTAACATTTCGTTTTATTTCATTTTTATTTTTCAATTTTTCTTTATTTATTTTTCTTTCGTAGTGACACTTGTTTCAAACACCTCCACTACCTTAAGGTCAACTCGATAAAGTTTAGGACTTACTACTACGACACTTTCACGACTTGAGTTATACGGTCGTCTGTACGTTTTGAGTTGTCACCGGTGTCCTGACCTTTTCCAGTCAAAAGTAAGGTTAGGGTTTCTTTCCGTTACGGTTTTTTATGAGTTTGATGGTGCGTTAACGTGAGTAGAGTGTACAATCATTTCATTATGAGTTTTAAGAGGTTCGGTCGAAAGTCGGTATGTACTTGACGTTTGAAGGTCTACAAGTTCGACCAAAATCTTTTCAGTCTCCTTGGTCTCTAGTTTAACGGTTGTAGGCGACCTAGTACCTTTTTCGTTCTCTCAAGGTCTTTTTTTGTAGATAAAGACGAAATAACTGATACAGTTTCGGAAACTGACACACCTAGTGTTATTTGACACCTGTTAAGTCTTTCTCTACCCTTATGGTCTGGCGGACTGGACGGAGAACTCTTTGAATATACGCCCAGTCCTTCGTTGTCAATTTTGACCTGTACCTGTTTGCCTGACCAAGGTTTATCCTTTTCCTCATGCAGTTACGACATACAACCGTGGGACGAATAAATTGAATATACGTCTCATGTAGTACTCTTTGTACCCCGACCTTCATCGTGTTCGACCTTAGTTCTAAACGGTCCTCTTTATAGTTATTAGATTCTATACGTCTACTGTGATGGGAATACCGTCTTTCACTTCTCTTTAATTTTTCAGAGAACTACTTTCACTTTCTCCTCTTACTTTTTCAACCGAATTTCAAGTTGGAAGTCTTTTTCCTTCTGGTACCGTAGACCATGGTAGTGAAGTATCCTTTATTTAGTCCTTTGTCACTTTTGTCACAGTCTGAAATAAAACCCCCCCGAGGTTTTAGTGACGTCTACCACTAACGTCGGTACTTTAATTTTCTTCGAATGAGGATCCTTCCTTTCAATATTGGTTGGATCTATCATATAACTTTTTGTCTCTATAATGAAACAGTTGTTTCCAAGCAGATCAGTTCCGATACCAAAAAGGTCACCAGTACATACCTACACTCTCAACCTGACACTTCTTTAGACTCGTGGCTTTTTAACTACAAAAACTTGACACCACAACCTCTTCTGAGAACTCTGAGGGAACCTGACGTTCCTCTAGGTTATAAAAACGGTGGAGTACACTTCTCAACTGAGTAACATTTTCTGGGACTACGACCCTCCCTAACTCTCGTCCTCTTCTTCCCCTACTGTCTCCTACTCTACAGACCTACCGTAGTGGTTGAGTTACCTGTACTAAAACTCACTTGAGACCCTCAAATGTTACCTGTCCTTCCGGACCACACGACGTTAAGTACACCAGTGTTCCTCAGCCTGTGCTGACTCTCTGACTTGACTTCACTTGACTTGACTTTTTTTTTTTTTAATAGGACTTTTCATAGACAAAAGATATGTGATTATTGTTTGGTAGTTCTTCTTCTCGTGGTTTTTAAGGTCAAATTTTACCGTAGTTTATTTATTTTATAGAGTCTTATTTACATTCATTACTCAATCTTCTGAGTATCACACTTTTGACATTTTCTATTTACTTCTAATATGTCTTTTTACTTTTATATAAATCATAAGTGTCAAACTTTCTTAATTACTACAATTTTACCTGTAAGATGAGTTTGTTGGATGTCTCAATTACGTGATAGTTTCTTGTCAAAAATGTCTTGATCTTGGTTATTAGATTTTTACATATACCTTGGTATTTTCTGAGTCTTAACGGTTTTGTTAAGACTCTCTTTTCTTATTTCGTCTTTTTATTGAGAGTCCGTAGTCTGATGTAAAGTTTCGATATCATTAGTTTTGTCATATCATGACCTTGTTTTGTCCTTAGTAGTTACCTTATCTTATCTTACTGATCCTTAATTGGGTACAAGACTACCAGTTAATTAGATACTGTTTCCTCCGTTTTTATACGTTACCTCTTTTCTACCAGAGAAGTTATTTACCACGACCCTTTTGACCTACCGATATATATTATATTACTTTAGTCTTGTAAGGGAGTGTGGCGTATGTTTGTATTTGAGTTTTAACAAACTTCTAGATTTATATTCTACACTTTGGTATTTTAAGGTTCTTCTCTTGTACCCGTCTTAGGAGTTAATATTTAGTACCACTATAAAAGAACTTTGTTAGAGGATTCAGTTTTCTGTAATTTCGTTTTCATTTGTATACCTCAGATTAAGTTGAATATTAGAAAATGTGTCATTTCTTTTAGTATCTATTAATTTTTTTTTTGGGATGACTTTCCCTCATTTGTAAACGTTTATTATGTTGACTACTACCTAATTATAATTTAATATATTTGTAGAATATGTAAAATTATTGTTTTTCCGTTGAACTAAAATTTTACTTGTCTTCAGGACTTATTTGTAAAAAGGTTTCTTCTATATGTCTATCAGTCGTCCGTGTTCTTTTCTATGAGTCGTAACGATTACCGGTCACTTTACGTTTAGCTTTGGTGTTACTCGATAGTGAAGTATGGACGGTCTTACAGAAAATAGTTTTTCAGTTTATTGTCTCCAACCCCTTCTACATCTGTTTTCTCTAAAAATCATGTAGTAACCATCCTTACATTTAACCATGTCAGTGAGACCTTTTGTCATATCTCCAAAGATTTGTTTCATTTTTATTTTGATGGTACACTGGATCGTTAACATGTGAACTAATAAACGGATTTCTCGTTGGTGTTTTTAGGGATGAATCTTTTCTATGCATATGTGGTTAGACGTATGGTCGTTATAAATGTTATTATTTCTCTACCTTAGTTGGATTCACAGGTAGTCATCTCCTCACCTAATTGATCTACACCATACACACACACACACACATATATCTATTTATAAGGTATCACATTTATATGTTCGCGCGTCTGTGTGTGTGTGTATATGTATATATATATATGTTTGTGTCTGATATATCAATTTTTTTGTCTGTGGTAGTGACCTTATTGGTACTTTTCTTACTTTAAAACACTGAATGTTACTATACTTACCTAAACTTCACGTAACACGATTCATTTTATTAAGACAGTTTCTTTCCGTTCGTCACAACTCCAATGAACATCACCTTAGATTTTTGATTTTACTATTTACTTATGTCGTTTTGTCTTTGTATGAAACTCTATGTCTCTTGTTTCAATGCCAATGGTCACTCCGTTCCTGTCCCCTCTCCTTATTCTATTCCCTTCCCTTAATTCTCTATATTTAATACTACATAATTTATCTTTTCTTTGTTCCTATATAAAATATAGTGTCCTTTTATATCGGTAATAGAATGTTATTGTAATTCACTTCATATTAAATATTTTTATAAATTAATAATATTAAATGTGGATTTTGATAATTTTATATTATAAATTTTAATTGATATATAGTTATATATGTATACATTTATTAAATTGTTGAGACTTTGATTTTAAACTAATTATATATTTAAAATAACTGTATATCAATTGGATATTTTAAAGTACACGTGTCACTCCACTAAACCAATATGTTTATGTGTATATAGTAAAAAATCTAATAAAAGGTAGTATCTAATAATATTCTATAACTGATATCAATCAAGGGATACGATGTGTCATTTAGAAACAACAAACAACGTATAGATAAAAAATTGATCTTCAGATCGTAAGATCAGTATGATTCAGTTTGTTCACCTTAGTTTTACAGTATTATAAAAGTCAATCCGTTTTGAACATTCATAAGATTATATATATATACATACATATATATATACATACATATATATATACATATATATATATATACATATGTGTGTTTACGTTTTTTCGTTTTATCGACAGACCCCTCCGGGATGTTTATCGACACTTTTCTGCTCTTAACTTTTCGTTACCTCTTTTCCTTTCTATATGGGTAAACTTACGTCTCAAGGTTTCTTATGGTTACTCTGTATAAGTTTAAAAGAATCGAAGACGGTATGTTGTCACACTTAGTAGGTATTCTTATGTATACCGGGGAGGAAGAACTTGTTTCTTTCATAAAAAATTTCGCACAGAAACCTTTATATCGATGACTCTACGTGTCCTCCCTAATACTAGGTAAGACTAGACATCGTATATTTAACTAGGGTCATAAAGTCAACCCGTTTCCTGTAAACCCGTCATAAAGTCAACTCGTTTCCTGTTTTTGTTTGACTTGTAATTAATATCTGGATACAAAGATCAACGTTATCAAGGATTATGAATGATGTAAAATTGTCAGTCTCGATTTAATCATTGTTTTCACATGTATGGACTTTAAGTCATAAGGATATCAATGGGACTAGATCATTTTAATACTCTGAGATTTGACGGTATCTTTTTTAAGTACGGTAGGATAATACGTAGTTTATCCAATCTAACGTTAGAGACTTTTTAACACTTCCTATCATTTCCTTTATTATAACAAATACCACTTAATTATACCAACAAAAAGAGATTATATATACTTTTTTATATATCAGAAATTTCTTCTTACAAGACTTATAAAAAATATAATTGGACACATAAATAGAGAGAGTATGTAACAATTAAATCAAATCAAAAGATAAGTACAAAGGTAAATTTGATTGGTAAATTTTTATATACACAATTTTCTTAATTTGACACGTACTGTTTTTAACTCGTAAAGAGGTTAAAATACTAGACTCTCAAAATTTAGAACGATTTATTTTGTTTCCGACATGATTTTTTTTTTTTCTTCTTCTTTTCTTTTCGTTATACACTTGTAAAAAATATAAGGTTTTATTTATTTCATGAAAGGCAATGTAATTTTTTTTATTTCTTTCTTTCTTTCGGAAGGAATCGTTAGTTACGTTTCTTTATCTCCTTTTGTTATCTTACCTTTTCTGACCTCTAGAGAAGTTCTTTAATCTCTATGGTTCCCTTGTAAAGTACGTTTCTGCTCGAGTTATTTCCTGTCTTTACCATCCCTGGATTGTCTTCGTCTTCCATAATTCTTCTCCACCGTTCTTATGTGTATTCTTGACATGTTTTTTCTCGAAGTGCTGGGTCTATTAGTGCTACAGAGGATCTCGGTCTGTAGGACCTTACACTTCAGTTCACCCGGAATCCTTCGTAGTGATGTTTGTCTCGATCACCTCCACTACCTTAAGGTCAACTCGATAAAGTTTAGGACTTTCTACTACGACACTTTCACGACGTGAGTTATACGGTCGTATATACTTTTTGAGTCGTCACCGGTGTCCTGACCTTTTCCAGTCAAAAGTAAGGTTAGGGTTCCTTTCCCTTACCGTTTCTGATGAGTTTGATGACGTGTTAACGTGTGTAGAGTGTGCGATCATTTCATTACGAGTTTTAAGAGGTTCGGCCCGAAGTCGTTATGCACTTGGCACTTTGAAGTCAACAAGTTCGACCAAAATCTTTTCAGTCTCCTTTGTCTCTAGTTTAACGGTTGTAGGCTACCTAGTAGTTTTTCGGACTCTCAAGATCTTTTTGTAGATAAAGACGAAATAACTGATACGGTTTCGGAAACTGACACACCTAGTGTTATTTGACACCTTTTAAGACTTTCTCTACCCTTATGGTCTGGTGGACTGAACGGAGAACTCTTTACGTCCACTCCTTCGTTGTCAATCTTGACCTGTACCTTGTTGTCTGACCCAGGTTTATCCTTTTCCTCATGAAGTTCCGACATATAACAGTGGGACGAATAAATTGAATATACGTCTCATGTAGTACTCTTTGCGACCCGACCTACTTTGTGTTCGACCTCAGTTCTACGACCCTCTTTATAGTTATTAGATTCTATACGTCTACTGTGGTGGAAAAATCGTCTTTCACTCCTTCTTGATATCTGGGAGAACAACTTTACTTTCTCCTCTCACTTTTTCAACCGAATTTCGAGTTGTACGTCTTTTGATTCTAGTCCCGTAGATAGACCAGGGTAGTGAAGTACCGTCTATCGTCACCATTGTCACCGACTGAAATAAAAAGACCCGAGGTTTTAGTGACGTCTACCACTAACGTCGGTACTTTAATTTTCTGTGAACGAGGAACCTTCCTTTCAATACTGGTCGGAGTTGTCGTATAATTTCTTGTCTCTGTAATGAAACGGTTGTTTCCAGGTAGATCAGTTCCGATACTAAAAAGGTCACCAGTACATACCTACACTCTCAACCTGATATTTCTTTCGACTCGTGACTTTTTAACTACGAAAACTTGACACCACTACCTCTTCTGAGAACTCTCAGGAAACCTGACGTTTCTCGAGGTTGGTAAGGTAGGATTTCCTCTAGTCAGGACCCACAAGTAACCTTCCTGACTACAACTTCGACTTTGAGGTTATGAAACTGGTGGACTACGTTTATCGACTGAGTAACCTTTTCTGGTACTAAGACCTTTCTGACTCCCGTCCTCCTCTTCCCCTGTTGTCTCTTACTCTACCAACCTAACGTAGTAGTTGTGCTACCCGTACCAAAACCCACATGAGACCCTCAACCACTACCTGTCCCTCCGGACCACTCGACACAAAGTACCCCAGTGTTTCTTAGACTGTACTGACTCACTGACTTGACTTGACTTGACTTACATACGTTTTCGAAAAGATGATGTGAACTATTTCCGAACTCTTTCTTGGAGTTTTTTTTTTGTTATTCTTTACCTCTTTAACCTCTTAGATTTGATTTACTTTACCTTATATGTTATATTTTATCTTTTTCACTTTGTTTGATCTATTTACTAGTAGTATATAAGGTCAACAGGAATTTATACTGACGAGTAATCTTTATATAGGTCTCGGAACCTCTCTTTTCGTTATGAACTCTTTAAAGTAAAAAGTTTTTTAAAGTTCTATTAAGACTATTCGTAGACCTAAAATTTTTCACTAACGTATAAAAAGATAATCCAGGACCAAAGCCACTAAACCTCAAGACAATAAAAAGACAACTGGTTAGTACTACGTTACCATAATTCACTAATTATTAATGTATAAGTGTTATCATTTTATACAAATAGACGAAAGTGTTAGTTATCTGTTTTTTTTCTTTTAATTTTAACGTTCCGAGTTACACTTGTACTAATTGTTATTATATTTTATTTTATCTATGTATGTTAAACCAGAACCCCCTCCCACGAGACAGTTCGTCACAAAACCGTTAACCTTTACGTATATACGTGTACAAAAGTAGGTGGGTCGGTCAGATACGGAAAGCCAACCACATAAATTAGGTAAATGTAAATTCCATTACTAAATATAGATACTTGGATAATTGTAAAAGAATTTATAAAACCCAAATAAAAGATATCCAGAAAAGGAAGAGGACACAAAGGATGGATCTCTTCAAGGAAGTGGTAATAACATTTGGACAAAACCACCACGACTTAAGAGAATTGAAAACGAACAGACCCTTCGAAAATTAAAAAAGTAGTTTAGCCTTCGTCTCAGAACGACCCATCTCATAAGAACCAAGTTCCAAGAAGGGAAAATAGTCAAATTTATATACTACAGTAAGGGAAGACTGGACATCTAAAAGACAACTCTTTAGTCGACTAATGGACTACTCTCTGGGGACCATACAAATTAAATAAATAAATATTTAACTTCCTATTAACGAAATGTATTAAAAAACAAAAGACAGTTTGGTGTTGTACTCAGTTGGTATACATATGTATATAGGAGAGGAAAAACTTGTAAAGAAGGTGTAACGAGGGGTAGGATGGGAGATCCACCTACGTGTCGAGTAAACTCAAAGGGCTTTGTATGTCACTTAAGGAAAACCGACAAAATGCATACCATTACATTCAAAGGTACTCAAAGGTACAATAAGAGAGTTATGTTTATGGAAGAGGAGTGGTACAGGTATTCAGATAAAAGATACAGATAAAGAGGTAACGACGGGACATTTATTTAAGAAGTCATGGTAAAATGATCTAAGGTATATATACGTAATCTAATACTGTAAATAGAAAGAGAAAGACTGAATGAATTGAAACATATTGTCCAAGATACGAGTAGGTGGAGTAATCACTTTTCACTTTCAGCGAGTCAGCACAGGCTGAGAAACGTTTGAGTACCTGATATATCAGGTACCTTAAGAGATTCGGTATTACGACCTCACCCATCGGAAAGTGAACAGGTCCCCTAGAAGGGTTGGGTCCCTAAGTGGAGTAATTTTGACTACGTTTACACAATGAAAAAGACGACTCATTATAAAGTAACACATATCCATGGTGTTGAAGAAATAGGTAAGTAGACAGCTACCTGTAGATCCAACGAAGGTACAAGATCGATAAAATTTGTCACGACGTCACTTGTTGCCCAATGTACCTAGAAAAAGTTAAAACCAAAGGAGGTCCATATGCGGATCCTCACCCTAACGACCCAGTATACTACCAAAGTAAAGATCAAAAAGTTCCTTAAAGGTATGGTAGTAGGTATCACCGACATACTTAATTGTAAAGGTAGTTGTCACGTCTTCGTAAGGGAAAAGAGGTTTTGGAAAGGTCTTAAATAAGACACATCTGTGAAACAACTATCGGTGAGACAGACCTCACTCCATTATAAAGTGACATCAAAACTAAACGTAAATAGCTCCTCTCACTTTTTAAACCGAATTTAGAGTTGAAAGTCTTTTGATTCTAGTACCATAGACCAGGGTAGTGAAGTACCCTTTATCTACCTCTTTGTCACCTTTGTCATAGTCTGAAATAAAAAACCCCCCGAGGTTTTAGTAACGTCTACCACTAACGTCAGTACTTTAATTTTCTACGAATGAGGAACCTTCCTTTCAATACTGGTTGGATTTATAGTATAACTTTTCGTTTCTCTAATGAAACGACTGATTCCAGGCAGATCAGTTCCGATACCAGAAAGGTAGTTGGGAGAGAGGTCGATGTTAGAAAGAGTTTTGATGAAACCGAAAAGTCCCATAAAACACGAAGGAATACTTAACACTTTAACAAAATCCTTCAAGACACCTTCCTTTTGGAACCATTAAACTTTCCCTAATGTAATTTAGACATCTAACCTAAACCATCATATCAGTAAAAGTGTTATAACTGAGAAGGCTGAGTCTTTGTATCGTATAGAGAGGTAGACAAATACATTAGAAACTAAAGAAAGAAATTATAGAATATTAAAAGACACATGTCAAAAAAGTAGAGTCTATTCAAATAAGGATCTATAAATTAAGAAAAACAACGTTACCACTTACCCTAACTAAGGAATTAACGAAAGACTAAAAAGTAACAATCATATATCTTTACGTTTACTGAAGACACAAAACTAAAACATAGAACGTTGAAACGATTTAAGTAACTAATAAAGTTCATTAAAAGACCATGATAGAGATCCCAAGATACATATCATAGTACAGTAGACGTTTGTCACTCTTGACATGAAGTAAAGACTAGACCTACGGAAAATAAAGAAAAAGAAGAGACTAACGACACCGATCCTGAAGGTCTTTATAAAACTTATTATCACCACTTTCACCTGTGGGAACAGAACAAGGAAGAGAATCCCCGTTATGAAAGTGAAAAAGTGGTAATTGTTATTACAAACGACATCCGAATAGTATACACCGGAAATGAAACAACTCCATCCAAGGAAGATACGGGTAAAAAAACCTCTCAAAATTAGTATTTATCCACGATTTAAAATAGTTTCGGAAAAATACGTAGATAACCCTACTAGTATACGAAAAAAAAAGAGAGAAAGTCAACAATTGTACCACATAGTGTAACTAACTAAACACATATAACTTCTTAAGAACGTAGGGACCTTATTTGAGTCGTACTAGTACCACTTACTCGAAATACAACACAACGACTTAAGACAAACGATTTTAAAACAACTCCTTAAAACATAGATTCAAGTAGTCACTATAACCGGGCATCAAAAGAAAAAACACAACAGTAAGAGACTAAAACCATAGTCCCACTACCATAGGACCATCTTACTCAAATTTTCACAACGAAGGAGACGTTAAAAAACTTTCTCAAAATCTTCCTATCCGTAATCGAGAAGAGATTTACAAACTATCTTAAGACACTTCTGTAGACCAGGAACCTCAAAACAAAACAAAACAAAACAACCCCCCCCCCCCGAAAACTAGTGTCGAAATGAAAGTCACGAACATTAACCCAACAAGTATTAAAGATAAAGAAGGACCAAGTCGGAACCTTCCAACTTGAAAAGGTTCTTAGACCGGTAAAGAAGGTCTAATAGAAAAAAAAAATAACGGTATATCAACAAGTATTATTAGAAAATATTAGGAAACATAAAGACGTAACAGACAACATTGGACAGGAAAAAGTAAAGAATAAAACAACTAAACTAAGAAGAGAGAAAAAAGAACTATTCAGACAGATTTCCAAACAGTTAAAATAGAAGAGTTTCTTGGTCGAAAATAAAATAATTAGAAGTGATAACAAAGAAAGTAAAGAAAAACGAGCTTAGAAATACTAAAAGAAGAAAATAATTAAAACCCACAAAAAAAAAAAAAGGAAAAAGAAAAAGGTCAACGAAATCCACATGTCAATCCGACAGATAAGCTATAAAAAGAAGAAAGAACTTCACCCTAACATAACAAAATTTGAAGGAAGAATCTTGACGAAAACGACGTAGGGTATCCACAGTCAACAATATATAAGTAACAGTAAACAAGGATCTAAAAAAAAATTGAAGGGAAAACTAAACAAGTCATTGGACAACCAATAAATCTTTACACAACAAACTAGAGGTACACAAACAAAAAGAATGTCTAAAAAAGAACATTAACTATAGATCAGAGTAGTGCAACACCAACCTCTTCTCCGAACTATGTCAAAGTTAAAAGAATGTAAATGACTCCAAATAAAATACTGGGTTCTACACCAGATAGGACCTCTTACAAGGTACACGTGAACTCTTCTTCCATATAAGAAGTCGTAAACCTACCTTACAGGACTTCTATAGTAACTCTAGGTAGAGTCTATTACACAGTAAATTCTGCACAAAGAATAATTAAAAGACAAAACTACTAGACAGGTAACCACATTCATCCCACAACTTTAAAGGATGAGAATAACACAATGACAGATAAAGAGGAAAAGACAGAAAATCACAAACAGAATACATAACTCCACAAGGATACAACCCACGTATCTATAAATGTTAACAATACAGAAGGGTAACCTTACTAGGGAACTAGTAATTCATCACAGGAAGGAATAAAGAACAGTAGAAGAAATAAAATTCCAGACAAAACAGACTATACTCCTAATCATGAGGTCGAAAGAAAACAAAGGATAAACGTACCTTATATAAAAAGGTAGGAAAGTGAAAGTCAAATATACACAGAAATCCAGCCTTCACTCAAAGAACATCTGTCGTATATATACCCAGAACAAAAACATAAATAAATCGGTGAGACACAGAAAACCAACCTCGTAAATTAGACAAATGTAAATTACATTAATAACTATATATGCAAGGGTAAAGAAAAAAAAAAAAAAAAAAAACCAAACTAAAACATCTGTAAAAACAAGAGAACATAAAAAACTGATATATTCAGGAAAATTGTAGAAAACATTTCGAGTAAACCACCATGACTCAAGACAATTGAAAACGAACAGACTTTTCGAAAACTAAAGAGGTAGTTAAAACTTACTCTAGGAACGGTCGATGTCATTAGAACCAACAATTAAAAAGACAAAGTCATGAAATTTATATAAGACGTTAAGGGAAAACCAGACGTTGCAAAGACGATTTTCTAATCGACAATTTGTATATCCTAAGGAGAACATACAATGAACAACGAAAAGTGTACGACGAAAATTATAAGAAAGAAACACAAATCAGAAAGAATCAAACTAATCATACACAGAACCGTTCAAAGAGGAACCCAAATAGGACATACCCTGAGAAACACGGAGAACTTGAACTGACTGAAAAGGTACAATTCCTTTTAAAATTGACATTAGAGAAGTTTTTAAAAGAGTATAGGAAATAAAAAGAAAATAAGAAAATCTGGGGATATTAACTTTACAACGACACATACTATAACAGGGTCTTCAGAGACTCTGATAGGAGTCAAGAAAAGTAAGAAATATAAAATAAGACGAGAAATCTTAAATAAAGGTTGTACAATGGAAGGTCGAGTGACTAAGTAAGAAGACAGCGACTATAAGAGGATAACTAAGGAAGATCTCATAAAAATTAAAGTCATTAACACAACAAATAGTGATATACAAATAAGAAAATAAGAAAATCCAGAAACAATTAACTAAGAACGTAAAAGAGATAAGATAAAAGCTCCAAAAAAAAAAAAAAAAAAAAATTAGTAGAAACGATTTTCGAGTTGTAGTCTTTTGATTCTAGTACCGTAGACCAGGGTAGTGAAGTACCGTGTATGTACCCCTTTGTCACTTTTGTCACCGACTGAAATAAAACCCCCCTAGTTTTTAGCGACGTCTACCACTATCGTCGGTACTTTAATTTTCTGTGAATAAGGAACCTTCCTTTCAATACTGGTGGAATCTGTCGTATAATTTTTCGTCTTCCACAACCTCTTCTACGAACTCTCAAGGAACCTGACGTTTCTCGAGGTCGGTCAGGTAGGATTTCCTCTAGTCAGAACCTACAAGTAACCTTCCTGACTACAACTTCGACTTTGAGGTTATGAAACCGGTGGATTACACTTCTCGACTGAGTAACCTTTTCTGGGACTACGACCCTTTCTGACTCCCGTTTTCCTCTTCCATTACTCTTTCTTACTCTACCAACCTACCGTAGTAGTTGAGCTACCTGTACCCAAACCCACATGAGACCCTCAACTACTACCTGTCCCTCCGGACCTCTCGACTCCAAATACCCCCAGTGTTTCTCAACCTGTGCTGATTTACTGACTTGACTTGATTAGTAGAAATGATAGTAAAAAGACTCGAGAAAAAGTACATCAAACGGATAAAGCAATAATAAATAAACCCGAAAACCCAAAGATCAAACAACGAAGTAAACACATCATAAAGAGACGGAAAAGTAATGAAAAAAAAAAAAAAAAAAAATCGAATAACACAAACTCCAAAGGAAAGGGATCCGAAATTCCAACTTAAGAAAGAAGGAAAACCAAAACGGGAAGGTTCCAACCAAGTCAACAAACACATTCGACATATATCGTACTCTAAACACGACTCAAAAACAAACAAACCAACCAAAAGGAGACTACCCGTTCCGACTCACTCCACTATTAGGACAGACGACTACTAACCCAAACATAAAAACAAAACAAACAATAAATCTTCTCTGTAGGATGTGTCCCACGATGAGTATTGAGCCACTACCGTCCAGAATATAAGTTCACTAAAGGAAAAACACTCAAGAGTGATAAACTAAGAGTGATCCCAATTAAGAGACCATCAAATCCCAGAACCTCAGTCACAAGGGTTTTGAAGTCCCGAATAAGAGACCGGTCCTTACTCTTAAGGTGTTCACCAAACATTATCGTAATACACTCTAATTTTGTTTATGGGTTTTTAGTCTTTGGTTTCTACTTGGGGTCTGTTTACCGTCAATGTTTTAGTCCGTTTATTATTAATTTTATTACTTCATATCTGTATATGTATATGTGGGTATTCGTTTTAGTTTCGTCAGGCTATTTTTATTTCATGTTATATAACTGGGTCGCTTGTTTCATTTGGTTTTTAAAATAGATGGTCCATTCTTGTTTTGATTGATTTCGTGTTTGACCTTTTGTTTAGATTTTGTTCTTTTGATCGTTTATACAACTATGCTTTCCTTTCTTTCTTTGTTTTTTTCTTTCTTATCTATACGTTTTTTTTTTTTTTCTTATCTATACGTTTCAATTCATCTCCATCTATTTCTTCTACATATATGTAATTTCTAATTAACGTTCCCCTTTTATTCTCATTCTTTTTGTTTTTTCCTTATTTACATTTTTTTTTTATATCTAAAATTTTTTTAATTTTAATTTATTTCCTTTTTTTTTTTTTTCTATGTTGTTTCCTTTTTTTCTTTTTCCTTTTGAGGTGTCTTGACGTTTTCGGGTTTTATCTCCGTCTCCAAATATTGATGTTTTTTTTATAATGATTTTTTGTTTTAGTTTTCGAATTAATCTAAAGAATCACGAGTATTTTAACTGTTGATGTTACCCACTCCCTCCCTTCCCTTTTTATTCTTTTTCCTTTTATTTAGTAGTTCTTATATGTCTTGTTCAGTTTTGTATTCTTATTATGTACCAAAAGAACTCAGTGACGATAGTCACAGGAAAGGAAGTGACCTTCAGTGTCAGGTGGAGTAGAGGGATATTACGGGAGGTTGTGACACGACCAGAGACCTGGACGACATCCCCTTCGAGTCCAAGATTAGACCAGGATAAGGAAACACAAGAACAGAGGTTACAGGTCTCGATAGTCTTGATCACACAAAAGAAAAGACCCCCAAGAGTTACAGGAAAATATATAAATAACTGTGTTTCAAACGAATCAACTGGGACACCTAAATTATACGACGAATATGTCAACCACCCTTCCAAAACTCATAAAAGGAATCGGTGTGACGTGGATCCAAAGTTAACACCAAAATAAAGATGGAAACGTAAACCCAGCGGGTGACCCCAAACGAGGACTCCGACGGGACCTCCTGAATCCAAACGGGGTCATTCCCGGTCTATACATCCACCACCTTGACTAACTCAGTGTCCACAAGAACGTTATGTGTCCCCTCAACCGCCGCTCCTGTCGTCCTCTATGTCACGGAGTCTTCCCAAACCGTTGGTCATAACCGGTTATGTAGGTGACAAGAACGGACCTCTTGGAGGGGGGTGGGGGTGGGGGACTGTCTCTTCGGACCATCCAGTGTCAGGTGTCCCAGTGTCTCAGTCTGTACTGGTTTCACTGTGGTACACGTATTTGTGTTCTGTAAAAACGGACACCGTAGAGACACGGTCACTCCCAAGTTACACTTCCACCATATCGACGAACCCAACACCTCTGGGACCCCTACGGTTGACATGTCCCTGTACCTGATGGAGGTACTGTCCTCAATACCGGGATAGTCACAGAAAAAAGTTCGGAGAACATCGACCGTTAGTCTTTTGGAGAAACCGGTCAGAAAGAGGTATCGAGACTGGTAAGTCCGTGAATGTGCCGAGGGAACGGACCCCAGAAAGAGACGAAAGTCACACAGTCCATGTATCTCCCAGGGGGACCGACCTGAGGATGAGACATCTAGCCACGTGGTCCGTGAATTTCACCGTGGGACCCACCCCCAGGATGAGACATCAAGTTATGTTATCCGTAAATTACCCGGTCGGAGAGTTAACAAGTCGACAGTTACGACCGTACACCCCTCTCTGTCCGATATAACTACCGAGGTGAGGGATGTACACTGAGTCGTCATAGTGGGACGAGCGTACCGACGGACCGAAAGGAGGTGTCCGAAAAGGGTGGGGTTAGAAGAGGGAGTGTAGGGGAACTAGTTAGAGAGTCGTCAGTCATCGTCGGGAGTGGGACCTCTAAAAGGTGTTAGGGATGTGAGGTCGAGGGTCGGAGACACGGTAGATTCTCTGGACAAGTCCCATACATACCGACACAGTTCCTGACAGACTAAGAGTAAGGTAAATCCGACAGTGTCTAGTCGATAAAGAGAGAGTTGGAATTTACAAAGAGAAGACTGAGTCTGTTACCGGGTCTACACCCTTAGGCTTGGGACGAAGTGAAGGGGTGGGTGGTTCCCGTCAAGGTCAGGATAATTGTGGGGACAAAAAGGGGGATCAAGGGAGTAGGATTACTCAAGACACACCAAGATATTTAGTAAAAGACGAACAGTCCATGAAGACAGACGAGAGTCGACCACAAGACGTACGTGAAGACACAGACTTCAACATAAGGACTACATAGACACCTCTCTCTACATGAGGTACAGGTGGATGAGAAGGTGGTAAAACAAGAGAAGAGGAACATACAATATATAGTAAAAAGGGATCAACAAAAATGATAAAATAAAGACAGAATTAAAAAAAAAAAAAAGTCAAAAACAGAGTCAAAAAAGGAGGAACCCGAATAGGAAGGACCCTGAGAGACACGAAGGACCTGAACCAACTAACAAAGGAAAGGGTCCAAGTCTTTCAAAAATCAATAATAGAGAAGTTTCCTTAAAGAGTCTAAGAAAAAGACAGAGAAGAGGAGGACCCTGGGGATATTACACTTATAACCACACGAATTATAACGGAGCTCCAGAGAATCGGACAGAAATAACGAAAAGTAAGAAAAAGATATAAAACAGGACGTTGTCACTAACGGTGGTAAGACAGGAGGTCCAGTAAATAGGTAATAGACGGAGTCAATAAGATGATAACTAAGGAAGATGACATAATAAATAAAGACAAACAAACAAGAAATCAAGAACATCCAGAAACTATTCGTAAAGGACGTAGAGGAGTTGGAAACTGAGGTAAGAAATGGGTTCTAGGACTTAGTAGAAGTGATAGTAATAAGACTTAGGAAAAGGAACTTCCAACGGATATAGGTGAAATAAATCGACAAAAAGACCCCAAAATAGAACAGGGGAGTAGACCCCGTATCGAATAACGAAAAAGTAACACTAATTGAAAGGTATATACCAAATAATAAATATTATACTTGGACAAGAAGAATAACGAAGAAGACAGAAGGGAGACTACTGACTCGGATTCTCCGAACACATTCAAAGATCCACCTTCCCTGTCCGTTACCCTTTTTGATCCAAACGAGACCACTAGTCCCAGAACGAGTCATTTCCAAATTAGGTTAAAAGACGACTACTCATCCCAACGTGAAGGAGGAACCATCGACAACACGGATTCCACAGGGTCGGAACTCAGATAACCGAGATACCATCCCAATCACCGTTTGAGTTTCTTCTAAATACGGTTGTCCCTGGAAGGTCACAAGGGTAGGGACACCACTCAGAGACGACCAGACCCGGAGGTGTCATCCAGAGGTTGTGATAGTACATCAAAACCAAGTCAGAGGATACCCCAGTGACGAGGAGAGAAGACTCACAACCACGTCCGTTTTACAACAAACACGTGAGGTTCTGACTTTAGAGACAAAGGGGGTCAGGAGACCTTCAGGATAGATATTAATTTAGGGTGTCCGTGGGTTCCGGTTTAAGGGACCCCTAAAGTTTAGGGAAACACCCTACGAGTCGGTCCCTTCGAACTGTACCCCAAGTTTTACAAGTTTTATCACACTATTGAAGGAACCATAATAATAACAGGTCAGATATGCAGTGGGTGGACCGTCCATATCCTGAACTAAAGTAACACTAACACGGGGAGGATGGTAGAGAGACGTCGAAGAAGAAACAAAGACATGTACCCCATAGAAGAGAACCACCCAAGGTCGTAGGAGGACAAATACCAACAAGTTGTCGATCAACGTTAACACCACGAGAGTGTCCTCCTCTACTCGTGTATAGGAAGATGAGGAGGGAAAACCTGAATATCGGATCTCTAAAAATTTTAACTACATATCAACCAAATGTTATAACGTAAGTAAGTACTACATATCGTTTCATTTAATATATATATCAGTAAATACACATATAATAAAAAGTATAAAAAGAAGTAATACCAAAAGGTGTCCTATAACTTCTCTAGGTCGTAGAGAAAGATATTCCGACCTAGTCATATTATTTTTATTTAAATTTGTAATCTACTCTTCTGTACACTTTAATGTCAGAAAAACACGTCTGGTCCATATACACCTAATCATAAATGATATTGTAAAAATAATTTTATTGACCATGGAATAGAATAACAACAAATCAACAATTCAGAACGATGGAGAAAACGTTGTGGTTCTTAACATTGGACAGTCCGAGGAGACAGGTACTCCAAAGGGTCTGTTCTTATGATCTTACCCAACAGTAAAGGAAGAAGTCCCCTAGAAGAACTGGGTCCTTAACTTGGGTGGAGAGGACATAACGTTCCGTCCAAGAAATGGTGACTCGTAGTCCCTTCGGAATAGAATAAAAAGGATATTTTTTAAGAACGATTTAAGTAACTATTAAGCCCTCTTACCCTTAAGATTGTACATATGACAGTACATTCTTAACTTAGCGGTCAGGTACAGACTGCATCCCACGTCGAACGAACCCCGACCACGTACCCCTACTGGGTCTCTCTACAACACCCCTCCCTCCACCCTCCCCCCAAGTACAAACCCTTGCGTACATTCTTAATTACTAAAATTTTAATTTTTTTTTTTTTATTTTTTAAATTTTTTTTTTTTTTCATTCAATCTACGTCTCCTTGTAGTGAATTTTACGATATATTTAAAAGTAGTATGTCTACATTATGTTTGTATGAAAGGAAATTATTTCTAAAAAGAGTAGAAGTTTTTTTTTTTTTTATTGACAGTGTAATCTTTTTTTTTTGACAACTTCATTTACATATTTACTAAAGGGATCCTGTTATTTCGTCATCATGTCACTAAAGGGATCCCGTTATTTTCACATTTACTTTCACTTCAACAAGTCAGCACAGCTGAGAAACGTTGGGGTACCTGACATCGGGAGGTCCGAGGAGACAGGTACCCTAAGAGGTCCGTTCGTATGACCTCACCCAACGGTAAAGGAACAGGTGCCCTAGAAGGACTGGGTCCCTAGTTTGGTCCAGAAGACGTAACGTCCGTCTACGAAATTGGAGACTAAGTGGTCCGTTATGTAAAGAAAAATTAGACCGTTTACTGTTCTTCTATGTGAATGGTGTTAAGGGGTCTCTCAGGTCTTTATAAGGGGGAATGACGGAAAAACCGTCGTAGTCTTATAGTGAAGGGTCACACTTTTTAGAACTTTTCGTCAATTCTTTTGGTCACGGAAACCATCCAAATATAAGTACACTCTAACACAAGAATTATTACGGTCCTGAGACTTAGATAACATACTTTAACGAAAATAAGTCAAGTCGTGGTAAAAGATTTTAACAAACGTGCATGGACACGAGTCAGTGAAGTGAGTACCAACTGAGACATGGTGGGATACCTGACATACATCGGACGGTCCAAGGAGATAAGTACCGTAAGAAACACGTTCTTATGACCTCACTCAACAGTACGGGAGGAGGTTCCTTTAAAGGGTTTAGGTTCCTAACTTGAATAGAGATCACAGGGGACGTAACCGTCCACCCAAGAAATGTTGATAGTGACCGTAAACTGAACGACGTTATTATAAAAAGACCGCTTCATGACCTTTACAAGAAAAATGTACAATTTTTTTTTTTTTTTTCGTACCAACATTGTCTTTAACTCCATTGTAGACTAAAGAAAAGGTTCATTTTGTACTAGAAAAGTTATTAAAAATTTGAAAGTGGAAATTGACACTTTTCCTGTGTTACGATACCTAAGAAGGTCCGATGTCCAAACAAGGAAATTAGAGAGGAACCTCCATGGGTTTACCTTTCTGTTTCTTCAGAAAGTCAGTCACCATGGTTTTGGACAGAGACAGAGACGGAGTTATAGAGACATAAAAAGTGTGTGTGTGTGTGTGTGTGTGTGTGTGTGTGAAGACAAAGTATCAGAGTGTGTATATCTTTAGGTAGACGGAACACACAGAGTAATTAGGAGGTTTAAGACATCGAGGAAACAAAGTTTCTGATAAGTGTTAAGGTTATTACCCCTGTTTTAATACACTGTATAAAACGTGTTCGAAATTAACTTTATATTTATACACAATACGATAAAGAAAGTTTTATTTATGTAAAAGTACCACAATTACTGTCCTTCTGTTCTCCCTTTGACATAAGATCTTAAGATCCCGTCGTAATTACTTATCTTCCAAATAAGGAAGGTAAAAGACTCTATATAAACTGTAAAGTACAGTACAGACACGAGTCAGTACAGACTAAGAAACCCTGGGACACCTGACATCGGGTGATCCGAGGAGACAGGAAACCTAAGAGGTCCGTTCTTATGACCTCACCCAACGGTAAAGGAAGAGGTCCCCTAGAAGAGTTGGGTCCCTAACTTGGGTCCAGAGGGTGTGACGTCCGTCTGTGAAATTGAAGACTCGGTGGTCCCTTTGTATGTCGTGATATATTCAGAATTTGAATATGATATTATGACAAAATATTGTAGTACTAAACTGAATGTATATAACATTTTACTAATGGTGTTTTTCAAATCACTTGAAGGTAGTAGAGTATATCCATGTTTTATTCTCTTTATCTTTTTTTACAGGAACATTACTCTTGAGTCATAAAAGAGAGAACTATTTAATGTATATATTATATGACGTCACAATTAATATAATTAGTACATGTAATTCAGAGAATCAAGTCAATTCACCGAGTCAACACAGACTGAGAAACTCTGGGGTAACTGGTATCGTGCGTTCTGAGGGGACAGGAAGTGGTAGAGGTTCTCGAATACGTTTGAGTACAGATATGTCAGTAACTACGTTAGGTTGGTAGAGTAGGAGACAGCTGGGGAAGAGGAGGACGGAAGTTAGAAAGGGTCGTACTCTCAGAAAAGATAACTCAGTCAAGAAGTGTAGTCCACCCGTTTCATAACCTCAAAGTCGAAGTCGTAGTCAGGAAGCTTACCTATAAGTCCTGACTAAAAAAATCCTAACTGACCAAACTAGAGGAACGTCAGATTCCCTGTAAGTTTTCAGGAAAGGTTGTAGTGTCAAGTTTTCGTAGTTAAAAAGACACGAGTCGAAAGAAATATCTGGTTGAGAGTATAAGTATGTAATGATGACTTTTTTTTTTTTTCATCGAAACTGATCTGTCTAGAAACAACCGTTTCACTTCAGAGGAAAAATTATACGACAGATCCAACCAGTATCGAAAAGAAGGTTCCTCGTCCACAGAAAATTTAATTACCGACGGAAGTGGTAAACGTCACTAAAACCTCTGTTTTTCGTTTATTTATTTATTTTAAACAGTGACAAAGGTGTCAAAGGGGTAGATAAACGGTACTTGTCTACTCTAACCTACGGTACTAGAATGAAAAGAATTACAACTTAAAATTCAGTTGAAAAAGTGAGAGAAGAAAGTGAAAGTAGTTCTCCGAGAAATCAAGAAGAAGTGAAAGACCGTATTCTTACCACAGTGGACGTATAGACTCCAATAATTATAAAGAGGGTCGGTAGAACTAAGGTCGAACACGAAGTATGTCAGGTCGTAAAGAGTACTACATGAGACGTATATTTAATTTATTTATCCCACTGTTATATGTCGGAACTGTATCAGGAAAGGGCTAATCCTTGGTCAGGTACAAGTCGAAAGTGACAACAAAGAACTGGACGTATGTCTTAAGAGTCCTCCGTCCAGTCCAACGGAATATAAGGGTAGAGAACTTCTTAAAAGGTGTCAAACAACAATAGGTGTACCACCTCATCTGTGATTTCATCTTCATCTGAAAAAGACCTTGAGAGAAAGTAAAAGTTTCTAGGTCGCCTACAACCGTTAAACTAGAGACCAAGGAGACTGAAAAGATTTAGTCAGAACTCGTAGTCTTAAAGTACCAAGTGTATGACAGTTTCGGACCGAACCTCTTAAAACTCGTAATGAACCGATCGCAAACTCTACTCACGGTAACACACCATCAAACTCGTAAGAAATCGTAACGGAAAGAAACCCTAACCTTACTTTTCTTCGAAAAGGTTAGGACACCGGTGACAACTCAAAAGGTTTAAAAGACCGTATAACTCACGTAGTGAAAGTGTCGTAGTAGAAAATCCTAAACTTTATCGAGTTGACCTTAAGGTAGTGGAGGTGATCGAAACAAATGTCACTACGAAGGATTTCGAGTGAACCGAAGTATAAGGTCGTACAGACCGAGATCCACCCACTAGTGTGGTAGCAATAATAGACATAGTACTTCTAGAAAAAACATATCAAAAAGACACATAAGAACGGTGGAGAAGGATTATAGAAGACGAAGACAATCAAGGTAATGTAAAGACAGGAAAGAATACGGGTAACAAGGTATTTTACAAGGGAACCATAGAGACTAACAGAACTTCTCTAGCGATCAGAAAGGGTAAGAAAACAACAGGAGATAAATAAACGTAACTAGTAACTCCTTCCGAAAGAATAGAGAGGAACGATAAGAAATCTTGAGACGTAAGATTACCCATATAGAAAGGAAAAGAGGAAACGGAAAGTGAAGAGAAGATAAGTGTCGATAAACATTCCGGAGGAGTCTGTTGGTAAAACGGAAAAACGTAAACAAAAAGAACCCCTACCAGATCTAGTGACGGAGTACATGTTACAGTGCTTGGAGATAGGTATCTAGAAGTCCATATGTGAGACAGATAGTCTAGATTAGAAAACTTAGATAAACAGTGGAGGTGACTTATTAGCATTCCCTAAACTAAATCCAGTATGGACTTAACAGATCACCAAAAGGGATGAAAGAAGTTAAATTCAGCTTAAACTGTCATTTCTTAAGTACTAGACTCGGTGTAAGTAGAGGGTCAGAACGAAAACGACTGACATATCTCGAAGAGGTGGAAACCGATGTTTCTTATATTAGATAGACTAAAGTCATAACTGGTAGACCACAACAGGTACACATCTCAGAAGATAAACAACAAGCTTCTACGACAAACGATACTGGTCGTGTAAGAGAACCGTTTTGAGACAATGGGAACTGGACGAAGTAAAACATGAGATTCCAGTTTAAAGGATAATGAGGTCCATAGAGAACTGAAGGATGAAAACGTAAGGTTAGGGGATATTACTTTTCCTGAAGAAAAAATCTCACAATAAAGATCTTTCAGAACATCCAGAAGTATCATAGTAATTTGCAGTAGAAGAAGTCGTAATGACCTAATAACCTAATGATACTATAACTTCCCAAACAGAACTATTACTTGTCTCTAGTAAGACAGCTAAAACTCTAATATGGGTTCATGACGTAAATCCTGAGAACAACCAAGCCTACCGATGAGGTAAAGAAGATTCCCTAAGAACGGGTGTCATCATCTATATTACCAGTAGGTAAAATTTAAGTGGGTAAGGTCAGATAAAGTCAAGTGACTAAAGATTTTACAGTTACAAGTCAGAACGGTAGAGGACAAATTGGTGAAGGTTAAACGGAATTAAGTACCTAGATTGAAGGTCCAAAGATATGTTATAACGAGAAAGGTCATAACCTGAATGAAGTTAATGGTCAGTGTAGATGTTGACCCACAATAAAAACTAAACCGAGGTAGAGAAATAAGAAAAACGACAATAAAGAGGTGAGTAGAGGTCATCGTATAACCCATGGATGGCTGGACCTCTCAAGTAGAAAATCACAGGATAGAAAAACGAAAAAAATATAACAAGTACCACAAGAGTTCCGTTCTTATGACTTCACTAAACGGTAAGGGAAGAGGACAGTTGGTGCAAAACAGTCTTGAGGAGTAGTACTGTGCAGGTAGAACCCACCGGGATGTGACGTACCGAGTATCAAAGTAACTCAAATTGTTCTGACACCCGTTTCCTCTACGGGGTCGTTCTGTCATCCTCTCCGTTTTAGTGTAAATCTTAGTTTGGGTTATGGGTAGTCCCTACTAACCTCCCGAGTTTGTTTGAAAACACGTGGTCCTGTGTCTCTGGTATATCTTTGACTCGGTCTTGACACAAACTCACAGAGGACGTCTCCATACCCAGTATTCACCTGACGAAGTCCCAGTCCCCGAAACCCACGTCATCTGGACCCATACCGTATTCGGGAGAACCTCCACCAGTGGTTAATGGGGTAGTATCTCGTCGGTCTTGAATGTGTCCGACCCCTTATCTTAGAACCTCTCGTGTTTGTTTTCGAACAAACGTGGTCCTGGGTCCTCTTTCCTCCTCACTAGGGTGTTCTCTGACTGGGTCTGAACGGGCACACAGTCCCTCGGAGGTCGTCTCCACACCCAACCGCCACCGGACGACGTCCCAACCCCCGTGACTCACGTCGTCACGTACGTACCCTGGAAAATTTTTCTCCACTGGTAGGAGAAGTAATGAAGGTGGTATCAAACCGGAGATCAGTTTGTTGTCCCTCCCTTGTGTCAGGGTGGGTAGTTGTCTTTTATCCTAATTTCTAAATGACTCGTACCAGGACGGGTGGTCTGTTCTGGCTCAAAGGGGAAGTCAGTCAGAGAGGGTAGTTCAAAAGTATTCGGAGAATAGGAAGAGGTAGTCTGTCGTCTGTCTTACTTTTGGTTTTAGTGTCTTTCGATTGGTTAGACTAATATATATATATATATATACACACACACACACACACATACATACATATTACAACTCTATATATATATATATATGTCTATATATCTTCACTAATATATATTTTATTATAATACATATACATGTATATATATACGTACATATAATACGTCTTTGCATAATACTGACCCGAAGGAACCACCGAGTCACCATTTCTTAGACAGATGGTTCTTCCTCTACACCCAAACTAAGGACTCAACTCTTCTAGAGGACATATTCATTTACCGTTGGGTAAGGGTATAAGAACGGATCATTTAACGTACCTATCACCTCTGACCGTCCGATGTGAGGTACCCCAGTGTTCTCAACTTGTGTTGAATCGTTGATTTGTTGTTGTTGTTTATTACTAAATATCTGTATTACTACAACATATATACATTTATGTATCCATGTATATATATCTCTCTTCACTAATATATATTACTGTATTAATGTATATATATACTATTTTTATTTACTTTTTTATTTCCTTTATTATATTTCTAGTTATTTTACTTTTCGAGCGAGAACCTCTTCTATTTGTTTTAACTTTTGATAATTTGGGAAGAAAAAATGTTTGGTTTTTTTCTTCCCTCCTCTGAGTTTCGTTTATTTTAATCTTTACGTTTTCTTCAATGTTGTCGGTTGTGTCTTTATGTTTAATAGTATTCCTGATTATACTCGTTGACACCTGAAGGGACCACCGAATCTGCCATTTCGTAGACAGAGGGTACACCCTCTGGACCCAAGATCAGGACCCAACCCTTCTAGGGGACCTCTTCCTTTACCGTTAGGTGACGTCCTGATAACGGACCTTTTAGGGTAACTGTCTCCTCCGACCATCCGATGTCAGGTACCCCAGCGTTTCTCAGCCTGTGCTGACTCGCTGAAGTGAAGTGATACTGATATTTTACTTGTTAGACCTTCTTTACTTGTTTAAGAATCTTTTCATGTTGGAAGAATATGACTTAGTCCTTTTTAAACTTTTATACTTGTCTGGTTAGTGTTCGTGACTTTAACTTTGACACTTGTTTTTAGAAGGTTGTTTGTTTTCGGGTCCCGGTCTACCGAAGTGTTCTTTTAAGACAGTTTACTAATCTCTTTTCGAGTGTGTGTAGGACTAGTTTGACAAGGTTTTTTAATTTTAAAACGTTTGAGTAAGATGTTCTGGTGGTAATAGGACTATGATTTCGGTCTGGAGTGGGGGGGTTTTTTTTAGTGTTTTTGTAAGTAGTCACTATAATTGGTCTGGTTATAGTGATTACTTGCATTTACTTTTTTAGGAGTCGTTTCAAGATCCTTTACATTAGGTTGTTGTGTAATTATCTTAGTATGTGGTTACTAGTTCATCCTGAATTGGGTCTCTTCGTTCCCAAGAAGTAATATGTGTTTCATTTGTTACACAATTTAGTATAATTGTTTAACTTTCCACTTTAGGTATACTAGTAGAGTTATCTATGTCCCTTTCATCAACTGTTTTAAATTGAGGGTAAATCTTATTTGTGAGAGGTCCTTCGTCCGTATCTTCCTTGAATGGAGTTGTATTATTTCTGGTATATACTGTTGGGATATAATCTGTGATAAGAGTTACCACTTTTTAACTTTCGTAAAGGAGATTCTAGTCCTTGTTCCGTCCCACGGATAAGAGTAAAGATCAAAAATAATAGTAATAAGTTATGTCAAAACTTTCAGGGTCAGTACCGTTAGTCTCCCCTTTTTTCTTTATTTTACTTAGGTCTAAACTTTTCTTCATTTTGAGAGTAACAAATGTCTACTGTACTGTGTAATGTGTCTTTTGGGATTTTTACGGTGGTTTTTTTTATGATATAGATTATTTAATTAAATCATATCAGTGTCCTATATCTTAATTATGTGTCTCAATGTAAGGATATATCATTGTTACTTTTTAGTCTTTTTCTTTTTTTTATTTCTTAGAGTAAGTGGTAACGTCGTTTTTATTATTTTATACGTCCTTATCTGTATGGATTTTTATGTTTATGGACTTAAGTCTTTTGATATTCTACGACTACTTTCATTAGTTTCTGTTGTGTTTGTCTACCTCTCTATATAGTACAAGAACATGACCTTCTTGGTTATAACAGTTTCATTGATATGATGGGTTTCGTTAGACGTTTAAGTTACTTTAGAGGTAGCTTAATGGTTACTGTAAAAAGTGTCTTTATCTTGTTTTTAGTAAAACGTTAAACATACCCTTGTTTTTTCTGGGGTTTATCGGTTTCGTTAGAACTCTTTATTTTTCGACCTCCTTAGTTGAAGGGACAGAAGTCTAATATGGTGTTTCTACGTCAGTAGTTCTTTCATGCCGTGGTCGTGTTTTTGTCTTTTTATCTGGTTACCTTGTTCTATCTTTCGGGTCTCTATTTGTATACGTGGACAACAACAAGTCAACGATTCAGTACAGACTGAGAAACGTTGAGAACTTGACGTCGTGAGGTCCGAAGGAACAGAAAGTGATAGTGGGACTCAAACGAGGTTGAGTACAGGTAACTCAGTTACTACGGTAGGTTGGTAGAGTAGGAGACAGTGGGGGAAGAGGAGAACGAGAGTTAGAAAGGACCTTTCTCAGAAAAGGTCACTCAGTGGAGAAGAGTAGTCTATCGTTTTTATAACCTCGAAGTTGAAGTCGTGGTCAGGGAAATTACTTATAAGTCCCAACTAAAGGAAATCTTAACTGACCAAACTAGAGAAACGACAGGTCCCTGAGAGTTCACAGAAGAGGTCTTGGTGTCAAGTTTTCGTAGTTAAGAAGTCGAGAGTCGGAAGATATACCAGGTTGAGAGTGTAGGTATGTACTGATGACCTTTTTGGTATTAATTGATATGTCTGTAAACATCCGTTTTCACTACAGAGACGAAAAATTATGTGACAGATCAAAACAGTATCGAAAAGAAGGTTCTTCGTAGGTAGAAAATTAAATCACAGAGATCAGTTATAAACTAAAATAAAACCTCGGGTTCTTTAACTTTAGAGTGTACTAAAGGTGAAAAAGGGGTAGACAAACGGTACTTCACTGTCCTGCTCTACGGTACTAGAAGTAAAAAACTTACAACTCAAAATTCAGTCGAAAAAGTGGGAGGATAAAGTGGAAGTAGTTCTACAAGAAAACAAAGAGAAAGGAAGGACAATAATTCCACTATAGTAGACGTATAGACTTCAACTATAAATTCCTCCGTTTTTATATGTTACCTCTTATCTGTCGGATACCAAGACCCTTTTGACCTGTCGATAATATTTTCTTAATTCAATCTTGTAATAGATTGTAGTATGTGTTTTTATTTGAGTTTTACCTAATTTATGTATTTACATTCCGGTCTTTGATATTTCAATAATCTCTTTTTATATCCGTCGTGTTAGAAACTGTTTTAGTACTGTTTAAAGAAACACTAGGTGGAGAATCTAATTACCTTTATTTTTGTTTTTAATTCTTCACCCTAAATTATTTTGAATTTTCAAAAACGGGTCTTTTACTGTGAGAGTCGTTCTACTTTTCTGTTGGGAGTCTTACCCTCTCTGATTGACGTTTGTTGACTGTATCCTAATCAGAGGTTTATATGTTCTTGGAGTATGTCGAGTTATGGTCTTTTTGTTCGTTGGGTTAGTTTTTCACTCTTTTGGATTTATACGTAAAGTGTTTTCTTCTATATGTCTATCGATTATTCGTGTACTTTTCTTTTAGGTGTATTGATTAATAATTTCTTTATATTTAGTTTTGATGTTACTTCAATAGTGGAGTGTGGTTAGACTTACCGGTAGTGGTTCTTTAGATGTTTGTTATTTAAAACCTCCCCTACACCTCTCCTACACGTGACAACTACCTTTACATTTGCCCATGTCAGTATACTTTTTTGTGATACCTTTAAAGTACATTTTGATCCTTATGTAGATGGTATACTGGGCGATTAGGGTGATGCCCCGTACATGGGACTCTTTTGCTGTTAAGATTTTCTGTGTATATAGACTTATAAGTGACGTTGTCATAAATGTTATCGGTGTCGTACCTTCGTTGGATCTACGTGTAGTTGTCTACTTACCTACTTCCACACTATGTATATAAGTACTTTATATGGGTCGGTATTTTTCCTTGTTTAAACTCAGTCAACATTGCTCCATCTACTTGATGTCGGAGAATATGTCTCACTTCATTCAGTCTTTCTCTTTTTGTTCATGGTATATAATTACGTATACATACCTTAGATCTTTTTACAACGACTACTTCGATCATTTATTACCTTAACACCTATGTTACCCTCTTCTTCTCCCACCTTACTTAACTTTTTCATCGTAACTGTATATATGTGATAGACTACACATTTTATCGATCAATAACCCTTCAACGATATATTTTGTCCCTCGGGTCGGACCACGAGACACTACTGGATTTCCCTCCTCTACCTCTATTAATATATAAAATATATATTCACACACACACACACACAATATATTTTAATATATGTATATATATATATTAATACTGACTAAGTGGATCAACACGTCGTCTTTGGTTCTTTTGTAAAATTTCATTAAAAGATAGACAATTTTTTCCTTTCTTTTATACAATTTCCTTGAAATCTCTTCTTACCAACTTGTGTCATAAATCTTCATATAACAAATCGGAGGTACGAAAACACAAAAAAAGGACCACCCCCCTGACCACAAATAACCAACCTCAACCTATAACAAAAAGACTTTAATTTGTAGTACGGGTCACCACACAATATCACAAAGACAGTCAAACCATACTGGAACTCGTCGGACAGACGATTAACCATCTCAAAGAAAGGACGGAACGATCAACGAACCACACTCGTAGAACAACACCTCGAACGACTGGAAACCTACCACAGTCCAGAAACACAACTTTACTTCCGGAAACTCTCTCGAGAGTAACAATCATAAGTCCTCAAGAGACCAGTAGGTTACAGGAACTGAGTTAATAGGGTGGAACCTCCAAGTCTGGGTTTTGGAAAGACCTCGTGGTTCTCAGGTACTCGGTATGTAGTGTCTTCCCTTTTTTTCTTTATATCTGTACCCCCTTTCTTAAGTTCTTGTGTATGTTTGTTTCTTGTTTGTCTTTTTCGGGTCTCTGTTTACAACTTTCGTTGTAATTAGTTTGTCCTTGTGTGTTTGAGTATTTGAGGATGAGTGTGTGTGTTTTTCCTTCTCATTTCTCTCTTTAACCTTTTCTTCTCCCGTAAGTTCGGTTATTTCGGTATTTACTTTTTATTTGTAACTTTTGATCTCATCGTTTTTATGTTTTGGTTTTTGCACCCTTTTCACATTATGTTACTTTTCTGTAACGTCTTTATCCTTTTTATTTTACTTAAATAAATTTTTATTTTCGTGATTTTTTTCCTTTTTCATTCATGTTTATTTTTAAGTTCCTAATTATTTTTCTTCCTTGTCACTATCTTGTTTTAATTACCATCAATTCTTTTTATAAAACGACACTGAAGTCAACAGAAATGGTGTTTCACACGAGGACGGTTAGATGGATGAGCCTTTCAGGAGACTATAAAGATCTTTCTAGAGACCCGGACGACACCCGTGATACTCCAGTCAGGACTGACTCAAGACCGGAATGAGGTCGAATATGAACGAAGGTTTCAGGTGTTAATGGGGGATCTCAGGTATCAGAGTTCGATTTAAATACCTAAAATAGGAGATGTGGACAACGATGTCCTCACTTGAGGAAGGGAGAGGAAACTAGTTTGTCGGGGACCACGAGGTAAAACCAAAGTCGAGACGGAGACGAATATCCGGAGGGAAGTCCGAGAAAGGACGGTTCTTCTCTCCCCAGTTTCCGGTCCGAACAATCCCGAGTGATCGAGTCAACCCCACCCCTTTGTCTTTTCATTTCGTCTGTGTCAACCCCATACACCCCTCACGGACACCACCATCTCTAGACTGTTCTCTATGAAGTCAGATTCCCCCGAACACCCGAGAAGGTCCCCTGAACCGAGGTACAAGACGTAGGGAGTCTTCTCGGTCAAATTTATTGGACGGTCCTTCAACACACATAACTGGACGTGGACACGCATCGAACTACCGGTGACACCACCGGTAGTTCGAGACCCCAATCTCTGGTGTCGGGACAGAGTGGGAGATGGAGACTGTAAGTACGGTCGGAACTGTCACCGTCCGGGTACCCGTATGGGTGAAGACCCCAGAACCTGATGTCGACGGAATAGGGTGGATACTGTGAGTACTTCCGTCCCAGGACACCAGACGTACCCGTACCTCGATCTCACAGGGACGTTGTTACTAGAGAACGTAGAGACCCTCCGGGTCCGAAAGAGGACCTGAGAAAGACGACATAACATGAGGAGGGGTAGTCTTATAGAAGTATCGTCAGTTGGAGTCAGGTTAGAGGGTTCGGACTCTGAGTCGTGAGTCGGGGATGAGTGACGTCTGTCGTATGTTTGACGAAGATCAGACCCTTCACAACCAACTGTTACTAGAGACACCACTCAAGAGAGGTAAACGGAAGACTCGTGGACAACAACGTAAAGGAAGACTCCACGGTTTCGAGAAGGGACAGGTACGGACACTCCTCGAAAGGTTGAAAAGGAAGAAGTGACGAGGGAGACTTTCCACGTCCTGTACAGACCGAAATAGAGAAATAAAAGAACAACGAAAAAGGTATGGTAAAATACATTTCTAATCGAACGGAAAAACCTTCAGACTCCAAAAGACGGTCACAAGCCATTCATAAGACATTGTCAACAAGGTGTACGTCGACATAAAAACTACATGAACACGTCTCTTTCTACGACAGGTGTAGAAATGAGGAGGTGGTAGAAGTTGGGGATGAACTCGTAAAAATACTAGTGATAAGACTAGAGAAATAACACATCTAACGAATAAAAATGAAAAGAATTAAGAACTCAAAAAAGAACAAGGAAGTAAACCCTGTGTAACGACACAGTGTAGTAAATTGGATTAAGACGAAATAAACATACAAAATGTCTCCAACCAATGAAAGGAATAGACCCTCTTCACGGAAAGAATCCTTTGTAGGATACCCCGGGTCGTCACATGAAGGGAGTGGTCTCGATATACTAGGTCCCCACGGGATACACACCCAACGTACACGAAAAGACAACACCATCCTGATTTATGATACCCACCAGACCATTCGAACCGAATAGGGACCGATCAACCATAGCTCCAGGACTGGTAATGTCATCGACGGTCGACGACCATCCATTCACACTCAGAATTACGTAAAATGACGTACCGGGTCCCTCATTGGTAGGACCACTACGGAGTTTTTTAGTTTAGTAACCCGTAGACTGATTCACTATGTTCTACAAAATATGGACCACAAGGAGAGACCACCTACTCTAATACCGGGTTCCCAAGGGGTTCGATCACATCGGACTACCGTACGGATCCCTATCAGGACCTGGTGAGCGGTCACTTAGACCAGGGACATTAGAGACAGATGTCCTGGTCCCCTGAGGTTTCGAACACAACCGGACGACCGCACATCTCGACAAAGGGGTACACCGACCGACATCCCACAACCACCCAGAGTCCCGATCACGACCGAGTGACAACCCACCTAAATAGAGGATCTAGGATACCATTTCTCCCGATCTACGGACCCGTGGAGTCCCCTAAAGTCTCCCCGATGTCACCAGACGACCACCGACCGTGACACATAAGTACTTCGATCTACGAACCGGACCTCCCCAGAGTCCTGACCACGGGTGGTCGACCACTCGTCCCGTACTGGACCCCGATTATTATTCTCCTAAAGTTTTACCAAGAACGGTCGTAGGTACAGGTGTACCATCTTGCTAGAGGGGTTTAACAGACGACAGTCAGAGGTAAGGGCTCTACTAAGGGTCGACGGAGGAAGGAGAGGTCCTCAGAGAAGTTTTAGTCAACCATAAAGACGGTACCCGGTTTGTCGTTTGTTAGTTTTTCTGTCTCCCTTCAAAGAGAAAGAATATCGGGAGGACTGTCGTTGGGGGATCGGAAGTTTCGACTTACAATACCCCCAAGTAGAAGAAGTACACCCTAGAGGTCTGATACCCTAGGTCACACTCCGTACTTAAGGAACGAAAACCCCTTTTTGAGAGACGTTAACACTAATAGGAAGGTGAACACTCAGTGGATGTACACCACAACCGGAACTGATATGAAGTAGAGGTCGAGAGGATGACCTGAGTAACAAGAAAATAACATAGAAATCAACATCTTATATAAAAGACGGACAGGTGTCCAACGAGAGAAACTATCAACGAGACATTTATTGACATTAAAACCACACAGACACCCTCCTCCACTCGAGTACCAAAAGGATAAGGTGGTTGAAGATCCTATTACGAAAACTCCTTTGCTAATTAAAAATAGTCTATTTTATGATCATAGATTCGTATAAACTCTTTCGTAAAACCTCTGTCGAAAGACTAGAAACTGGAATTTTAATATCCCAGTTAACTTATTTTTTGCCTGACGATGAAAAACAAGTTTCGGTTAACAGAGGTCGTGAATCTAAAGGAAGAAAGACGAGAAGAAGATGTAACAGGGGATCCGATGTCAAAAGTACAAAGGATGTGAAAGTGTTTAGAGTGACGAGTCTAAAACACTAATCAGGGTTCCGTTATCGACTTTATTCCCACTTATACGTGTCACTGTACCTTTATTCAATACCTAAAGTGATGTCCTATCCGTATTCGACTATCTTTTCTCATATCTCATCATCGGTAGTTTTTGTCCTACTCACTACCATACCTTTGGTTTTCGGTTCTCTTTGAACTCCCTTACCCTCTCCGAGTACTGCTTTTTACATAGGTCCTCCGGTTGATTCTGTATTTTTATGTAACCTAAATCAAAAACCATTTCACTACTCAAACTAACTCTCCATTTTCATTCCTCACTCCACTTTTCACCCGTATTGGGAATTGAATAAATAAAGTTAATAGACAACTGTGTAGACAGAAGAGGTCCCATAACAGAAACTGAGTGTGGACAAAGGAAACTCCAGACGTGAACGAGAAAAATTCGTTTTTGTCTGACCGATTTAACATTTATTTGTTAGACCTTTTACTTTGTCTTTGAACTCAATGTTTAGGATAATAATGACATCTACAGTCATTCTTATTATACCTAGTCATAAAAGACAAGTATAATTTTAGTTTTGGTTTCCTTTTGTGAGAGATTACCCTTCGGTTAAGTTAATTACTGGTGGGAAAGGACTGTCTCTTCCGGTAATAACTTTAAAGTGTACATAATAATGTAATATCGTACCTATATTTTCGGAAGGGAAACGACTATTAGTAATCGTGAGGGATCTATTTTCATGATAAGTAAACTAACGTATTTGGTTCATAGTATAACTTGATATCAGTATAACTGATAGGACACACAAAATATTTTCGGTGTCCCTCTTCAACAAGGTGTGACTAAAAGACACATCGACTTACAAACGGTAAGACCTAACCAGTTTGTGTATTTTAACGTTATGAGGTCTATACTGTCTGAAGTCTACTGGGTTCAATCTGATCTATTTTCGTAAGAAGAAAAAGGTCTGTCTCAATGGAAGGACTTAGACTAGATTCAATGGTAGAGTCTCTTCTTAATTTGGTGTTTTTCTCTTTTTTTATTATCGTATGAAACAAGTCGGTTGGTCTACTTTCGAAAGTCAGTAATCTCCTTTATACTTAATTTCTTTTCGTTATTATCTGAAACCCTTGAGAATATTAAGTCATTGTGTTTCGTCTAGACGACGAAGAAAGGTTGAACACACCCAAAAAAAATTAATTAAATAAAGAAAATTAATTAAATAAAGAAAATTAATTAAATAAAGAAATTAAATTAAGCAAATGTTATAACATCACCCAAAACGGTATGTAATTGTACTTAATCGGTACCCACATGTACACAAGGAGTAGGACTTAGGGGAGGGTGGAGGGAGGGATAAGGTTGGGAGTCCCAACAGGGTCACTTGGACGGGACTCGTGGGACAAAGTACTTAACTTGGACCTGACCTCTAGATAAAGTGTATACCATCATATATTGAAAGTTAATATAAGAGAGTTCAGTAGGGTTGGGACGGAAACGGGTGTCTCAGGTTTTTAGACGAGAAATGTAGACACAGAGAAAACGACAGAGCGTATATCCCAGTAGTAAGGTAGAAATATTTAAGGTATATATATGTAATTATATGACATAACCATAAAAAGAAAGACTGAATGAAGTGAGACATATTATCCGGGGTCAAAGTAGGTGGAGTAATTTTGATTAAGTTTACGTAGGAAAAATTAACAACTCAAGTCAAGACAGCGAGTCACCACATGTTGAGAAACGCTGGGGTACTTAACGTCGTGAGTTCCGGAGGGACATGTAGTGGTAGAGGGCCTGAAGTGAGTCTGAGTGCAGGTAACTCAGGCACTACGGTAGGTCGGTAGAGTAGGAACCAGTAGGGGAAGAGGAGGACGGGGGTTAGGGAGGGTCGTAGTCTCAGAAAAGGTTACTCAGTTGAAAAGCGTACTCCACCGGTTTCATGACCTCAAAGTCGAAATCGTAGTAAGGAAGGTTTCTTTAGGGTCCCGACTAGAGGAAGTCTTACCTGACCAACCTAGAGGAACGTCAGGTTCCCTAAGAGTTCTCAGAAGAGGTTGTGGTGTCAAGTTTTCGTAATTTAGAAGCCGCGAGTTGGAAGAAGTGTCAGGTTGAGAGTGTAGGTATGTACTGATGACCTTTTTGGTATCGGAACTGATCTGCCTAGTATCAGTCGTTTCATTACAGAGACGAAAACTTATATGATTGATCCAACCAGTATTGAAAAGAAGGTTATTCATTCGCAGAAAATTAAAGTACCGACGTCAGTGGTAGACGTCATTAAAACGTCGGGTTTTGTCATTTCAGACCGTGACAAAGATTTCAAAGGGGTAGATAAAGGGTACTTCACTACCCTGGTCTACGGTACTAGAAGCAAAAGACTTACAACTCCAAATTCGGTTGAAAAACGAGAGGAGAAAGTGTAAGTAGTTCTCCGAAAAATCAAGAAGTGAAAGTCGGTATTCCTACCACAGTAGACATATAGACTCGAATAACTATAAAGAGGACCTTTAGAACTAACGTCGAACACAAAGAAGGTCGGGACGTAAAAAGTATTATTCCATTTATTCGTCCCACTGTTATATGTCGGAGTTACATGAGGAAAAGGATAAACCTTAGTCAGACAACAAGGTACAGGTCAAGATTGACAACGAAGGACTGGACGTATGTCTAAAGAGTTCTCCGTCCAATCCACCAGACCATAAGGGTAGAGAGAGTCTTAAAAGGTCAAATAACACTAGGCTTGTCAGTTTCCGAAACCGTATCAGTTATTTGGTCTTTATCTACAAAAAGACCTAGAGAGTCCGAAAGGGGTACTAGGTCACCTACAACCTTTAAACTAGAGACCAAGGAGACTGAAAAGATTTTGGTCGAACTTGTAGACCTTCAAGTGTCAAGTGCATAACGACTTCGGACCGAACCTCTAAAACTCGTAATAAATGATCGTACACTCTACTCACATTAACACACCATCAAACTCGTAAGAAACCGTAACGGAAGAAACCTTAACCTTACTTTTGACTGGAAAAAGGTCAAGTCACCGGTGACGACTCAAAAGGTTAAAACGACCGTATCACTCACGTCGTCAAAGTGTCGTAGTAGAAAGTCCTAAACTTTATCGAGTTGACCTTAAGGTAGTGGAGGTGATCGAAACAAGTATCACTACGAAAGATTCCGGGTGAACTGAAGTGTAAGGTCCTACAGACCGAGATCTAATCACTAGTGTAGTAGTACTAATAGACCCAGCACTTCTAGAAAAAACATGTCAAGAAGGTATATAAGAACGGTGGAGAAGAATTATAGAAGACGACGAAAATCCACGTATGGTAAAGACAGGAAATAGCTCGGGTAGAAACGTACTTTACAAGGGAACCATAGAGAGTAAAAGAACTTCTCTAGAGATCAGAAAGGGTAAGACAACAAAAGGAGATAAAGAAACGTAACTGGTGAGAGACTACTTCCGAAAGAATAGAGAAGAACGACAAGAAACCTTGAGACGTAAGTCTACGAATATAGAAAGAAAAAGAGGAAACGAAAAGTGAACAGAAGAAAAGTGTCGATAAACATTCCGGAGGTGTCTGTCTGTAAAACGAAAAAACGTAAAAACAAAGGTACCCATACCAGAACTAGGGACAGAGGACATGTTACAGTGTTTGGAGTAAGTTATCAAGTAGTCCGTGAGATAGATAGTCTAGATCCGGGAATTTAGATAAAGAGTGAAGGTGTCATATTTGTAATCCCTAAACTAAATCCAGTATGGACTTACCAGATCGCCAAAAGGGATGAAAAAAGTTAAACTCAAACTTAAACCATTATTCCTCAAGTACTAGACTCGGTGTCAGTCGAGGACCAGAACAAAAAACAACCGACACATCTCGAAGAGGTAGAAACCGATGTTTCTTATATTAGTTAGACTAAAGCTACAACTGGTAGACCACTACAGGTACACATCTCAGAAGAGAACACAACAACCTTGTCCCACAAACGATACTGGTCACGTAAAAGAACCGATTTGAGATAATCAGAAACGGGACGAAGTAAGACGTAAAGTTCCGGTTTAAACCGACAATGAGGTCCACAAAGAACTGAAGGATGAAAACGTAAGGTCAGGGGATATTACTTTTCCTGTAGAAAAAACCCACAATCAAGATTTTCCAGAACATCCAGAAGTATTTTGGTAAGTTGAAGTCAAAGAAGTCGTAATAACCAACCCCGTGTCTGAACTTTTTGACTATAACTGACCAAACGGAACCTCTGTTTGTCTCTAGTAAGACAGCAAAAACTCTAAAGTAGGTTCATGACTTAAAGTCTAAGAAAACAACTGGTACTACCGATGAGGTAAAGAAGACTCGCTAAGGACAGGTGTCATCATCTATATTACCAGTAGACTCAATATAAGTGGGTAAGGTCAGGTAAAATCAAGCGACTAAGGATCTTACAGTTGCAAGTGGGAACGGTAGAGAACAAACTGGTGAAGGCTAAACGAAACTGAGTACCTGGACTGTAAGGTCCAAGGATACGTTATAACTAGAAATATCGTAGCATAGAACGAAGATAGTGGTTACTGTAGGTGTTGACCCACGACAAAAACGAAACAGAGGTAGGGAAGTAAGAAAAACCTCAATAAAGAGGTGACTAGAGGTCATCGTATAACCTGTGGATTACTGGACCCCTCAAGGAGAAAACCATAGGATAGTAAAACGGAAAAGTATGACGAGTACCCCAAAAGTTCCTTTCTTATGACTTCACCGAACGGTAAAGGAAGAGGCCACTTGGTGTGAGACAGTCTGGAGAGGTGGTACTGGGTGGGCAGAACCCAACGGGACGTCCGTACCGAACCAAAGTAACTCAATCTGTTCCGACACCGGGATCACACTAATCTAACTGATCAAAAGACACTTATACCAAAGTCACACAGACGGGAGAATACGGGAGAACGTCGAGGATGGTAGAATGAACCCAAAGAGAATGGAACCCGTACCCCATAGAGAAGTACCGACGAGGTCCTTTCATGTCGGCGACGAGGAATGAAACCTGCTCCGCATACAGGAATGACTGCGACAAGGACTGGAAGTTGTACCCTATCAACTCATTATAAGGTAATACATCTACAGTAGTGTAGTGTCGAAAGAATAGGTAAATAGACAATTACCTGTAGATCCAAAGAAGGTACAGGACCGATAACATTTGTCACGACACTACTTGTGACCCCATGTTCACACACACACACACACACACACACACACACACACAAAAATTAAAACCAGAAGAGTTACATATACAGGTCGTCACCCTAGCGACCTAGGATACCGTCGAGTCAAAAGTAAAGTTAAGGTTTCTTACCGTGACGGTTTCTTAAGTTTGATGGTGTGTTAACGTGAGTAGAGTGTACGATCATTTCATTACAAGTTTTAAGAGGTTCAGTCCGAAGTCGTTTAGCACTTGGCACTTGAAGGTCTACAAGTTCGACCAAAATCTTTTCCGTCTCCTTGCTCTCTATTTTAACGGTTGTAGACTACCTAGTACCTTTTTCGTTCTGTCAAAGTCTTTTTGTAAATAGAGACGAAATAACTGATGTAGTTTCGGAAACTGACACACCTATTGTTATTTGAGACCTTTTAAGACTCTCTCTACCCTTATGGTTTGGTGGGTTGGACGGAGAACTCTTTAGACATACATCCAGTCCTTCGTTGTCAATCTTGACCTGTACCTTGTTGTCTGACTAAGGTTTATCCTTTTCCTCACACAGTTCCGACATATAACAGTGGGACGAATAAATTGAATATACGTCTCATGTAGTACTCTTGCGACCTGACCTTCTTTGTGTTCGACCTTAGTTCTAACGGTCCTCTTTATAGTTATTGGTGTCTATACGTCTACTGTGGTGGGAATACCGTCCTTCACTTCTCCTTGATTTTTCGGAGAATTATTTTCCCTTTCTCCTCTCACTTTTTTAACCGAATCTCGAGTTGTAAGTTTTTTGCTTCTAGTACCGTAGACCAGGGTAGTGAAATACCCTTTATCTACCTCTTTGTCACCTTTGTCACAGTCTGAAGTAAAAAACCCCGAGGTTTTAGTGACGTCAACCACTGACGTCGGTACTTTAATTTCTGCGAATGAGGAACCTTCTTTTCAATACTGTTTGGATCTATCATATAAGTCTTCGTCTCTGCAATGGAACGGTTGTTTACAGGCAGATCAGTTCCGATACTGAAAAGGTCGTCAGTACATACCTACACTCTCAACTTGACACTTCTTCCGAGTCGCGACTTCTTAACTACGTAAACTTGACACCACAACCTCTTCTGAGAACTCTCAGGGAACCTGACGTTCCTCTAGGTTGGTCAGGTAAGACTTCCTCTAGTCGGGACCCTAAAGAACCTTCCTTATTACGATTTCGACTTTGAGGTCATGAAACCGGTGGAGTACGCTTCTCAACTGAGTAACCTTTTCTGAGACTACGGCGCTCCCTAACCCCCGTCCTCCTTTTCCCCTGCTGTCTCCTACTCTACCAACCTAACATAGTGATTGAGATACCTGCACTCAGACTCACTTGAGGCCCTCAACCACTGTCTGTCCCTCCGGAGCGCGCGACAACAAGTACTCAGCGCTTCTCAGTTTGTACTGACTGGTTGACTTGACTTGACTTGACTACCGTCGAGATAAAGGTCAAAATATTCCTTAGAGGTGTGACAAGAGGTATCACCGAGATGATCAAACGTAAGGGTGGTAACCACATTCTCCCAAGGAAAAAGAGGTGTGGGAGAGATCGTAAATAACAAACATCTGTAAAACTATCGTGGGTAAGACTGGCCGTACTCTACCATGGAGTAACACCAAATTTAAACGTAAAGAGACTATTTCTCACTATAACTCGTAGAAAAGTACACAAACAAGCGGTAGACATACAGAAACCTCTTGTTTACGCTGGATTAATTTGAATTATATAAAACGTGTCACTTCCTTTGAGATTCGTTCCACTTTTCTGTCGGAAGTCTTACCCTCTTTTATTATCGTTTACTTCGTTGACTCTTTATTAATTAGAGTTTTTATACGTTCGTCGAGTACGTTGAGTTAGGGTCTTTTTAATAGATGCGTTAGTTGAACACAAAATTTTACGTCACGTACGATTCAGTGAAGTCAGTAGAAGTTGAGAGACGTTGGGGTACCTGATATCGGACGTTCCGAAGAAACAGATTCCCTAAGAGGTCCGTTCTTATGATCTCACTCAACGGTATGGGAGGAGGTCCCCTAGAAGAGGTGGGTCTTTAACTTGGGTATAGAGAATACAGAGGACGTAACAGTCCACCCATAGTGATCATGGTGAACCCTTCGAGAATTTTACGTCTTGTCTTAATTTTTGTATTTAGAAGGTCAAAATAGGAAGTTAAAGGTATAAAATATTGGACATACTTTGTCGATATTAATCCAGTTACATAGGAAGACTACAGGTCTTTACTTGTTATTTATCTAGATTAATTTTAGACTTTGACTAAATATTCATTACTGAGACCTAAGGAAATTCAAACAAACAATCAATGATAGTGTACTAAAACTCTCACCCAATTACCTCTAGAATTATTTATATTCTGGAGAGAAATCAGACTAAAATTTAAAAACCAAAATGGACTAACATGGTTCTCTAATAAATGACAAAACACTGTAAAACACGCATAATATCACCGATTCGATGTATATTTCAATCCTACTTGATATTCATCTATTTATACATTTTTTAGACCGAGAAGGAAAATCTTTAACACTAGAACCCCTTTAATAAATTGGTATAACTCGGAGTTAAAAGAGTAGACATTCTCCTCTTCACTTCTACTAATAGTAATAGTACGTCTTAGTGCCTCCTGTGGACGGTGTTGTACCTCCCCAGACATACCTATGTTTCGGTAAGAAAGGGATTTGCCACAACCTCAACGTCCACATAATTGAACTTTTAACACACCATACTCTTCTGTACCCCTTCTACTAAAGAAGTACCTGTCAAGGTCGGAGTGGTCTTCTATCAAGAACAATATCCAAGATACGTTTCTACGTATCTACCACAAAGGAGAAACCAGTGACATAAATGATATCTGTGTTTACCGGGATGTAGAAGGAGTCAGACCCCTTACCTCTATTTGAAACCTTAGGTTTCCATACTCAGACCGAGAGTAAAACGACGAATATCTCTTGACCACGAATGAATCGGATATAAGTAGAATAAATCTCTTTAGAGTTGAGAGAATAAAATACAAAATTTAATGAAGTTTCTGTGTCCACCCCCTACCCCCTTCCCAATAGTATCCTTATATACCTTAGTACACATACTTTGAACTTTCAACATTTTGATATCTTAAATTTTGTAGAAAGTAAATTATTTTTTATTATTTTATAAAAATTTTGAGTACGTTTTTTTGTTTGTTTTTCTTGTTTGGGTCATAAAACTATTGTGTTTTTTAATTACTATAAATTGTTTTACAGTATTATTATAAGTCAAGAGGTACGATAATAATTGTAAGTTTCGTAGTCTGGACGATCCTTCAGTAAACATAGAGTCAAGACCTCTCGTAAGTTATAGTAAAATAAGAAGTTTCACTTACATCGTAAAAGATTCAAGAACTGATGAATAGTAATTCCCCATCATTATTTTTGAGCGAGGGAAACCAGTCGTCACAAATGGTCCGTCATTAACGCTATTTACTCTGTAGGAGGACTTCGACGTTCCTCTACGAAACACTAAGTTTTGTGACTCAAGTTGTAAATAATGAGACACGTAGGACTTAAACCTCGTAACTACAAATTACGTATTTTTAATTTTCAATATAACTTATATAAACACTGATGATGAGAAAGTAAAGTCAACAAGTCTTCTGAACTACTGGTCCATTCTTCTGTTTCGGATATAAGTGTGCACGTATGTCCGTGCAAGAGGTACGTGAATTTAACCACATGGAAAGACATCAGTCAATACGTTTCCTCCCTCGACTCTGGTTCCGACTTCTGGAGTGACTCTACAGTCCTCTCTGACGTCGTTACAATTTGTGACTGAACCGCTCAAGCTGTAGTCGACGATGATCGACAAAACACTAGTACGGAGTAGGGAACATATTTTAGTGACAGACTAGATTTTATAAGGAGTGTCTGGTTAAATTTCTGGAGAGTTTTGGATCTCGAATATATCGAGAAGGACCCTAAGACGGTTTTTACAAACCTAAAGGAAAGGACTTTATTGGTAGTTCTTATCGAAAAATTCTGTGTATATCTGTATTTTTAGTGAAATCAATGAAATATCAACGTAAAAAATTTCAATTTTAGACATGATGGGTAGAGTCAATGACTCAAGTAAGTAGTCAGAGTCAATGAGAGTGAGGAAGACTTTAACACTTACTTTTAGACGACTGTTACTCAAATACTTTCCATAAAATGATCAAAAATATCCACGAGGTTTTATTGTCAAGGTTTCTATACAAATTGTTACTGATAGGATACAGTATGAATGAAATATCAAACATGACACGACACGAATCGGTGAGTCAGTACAGACTGAGAAACACTGGGGTACCTGATTCGGACGGTCCGAGGAGACAGGTACCTCTAAGAGGTCCGTTCTTATGACCTCACCCGACAGTACGGGAGGAGGTCCTCCAGAAGGGTCGAGTCCCTAGTTTGGGTCCAGAGGACGTAACGCCCGTCTAAGAAATGTTAGACTCGCTGATCCCCTCGGGTACTTAGGACCTCACCCATCAGATAGGGAAGAAGTCCCCTAGAAGGGTTGGGTCCTTAGTTAGATCCCAGAAGACGTAACGTTCCACTTAAGAAATGGTCAACTCGATAGTCCCTTCGGGGTGAGATATCGGATAATACGCCCTTTTTACTTGAGTTAATGTAAGGATTACCTTTATCATTAATAATTTCTGTTCAATGTACCGTAGAACGTTTATTAAACTAAGTGGACGATTCTGTCGTATTAATCAAAGACATCGACCGGAAACGTACGCACTGTGGACAGTGTTACAGAAGATTCAGTGATTGTTCGACGTATACCCGGGTCTTCCTGTGTAACCTAGATTTTATTTCCTTAATAAAGACTTTACAAAAGATTTTACGATTAAGGAACTCTACGAGATTACGAGATTGAAACACTATAATATACTTTGAACTTTTGTGACGTATAATATAAGAGAACCTCTCTATGTTACACATATCCGTAAAAATTTCGAGACTTTTTGTAAGTCAAATTTTTTTTTACAATAGAAACGAAATGTTTCCAAGGGGGGGGGGGGTCACCTAAGGAATTAAGTGTATTCCTGTCAATCGAAGAGTGTTTCGATCATTAAAACATATTGTACATAACACTTTGTGACACAGTTTTAGAGATTAATTTTTTTTTTTTTTGTGTGTGTGTGTCCAATTTTATAGAGAGATATCCTTGGACTCATTTACAAAAGAAACAGTAGGATATGTAGGGAATAGGGATAACCAAAGTAAGATAAGACTTTTCCGTATTATTAGGACGAAGGGAAACTAAAGAAATTCCGTGAATGTATGAATCTCTTAAGTTACTTGCTAAATCGTCATTTTCAAATACAATACTATATTTTTAACATATAGTTTTTATTAAAGTAAGGAACAGAGACTTCGGACCCAAGGTGAATCATTTAACCAGGGTATTTTGTTTTATAACTTTCCTCTCCCTCTTTTTCCTTGAAATAAATGTCACCTCCTTGAATTGTTCATAATGGATCCTATCACCAGTTCCAGTTATTGTGCTCTTTATTTAGTATTAATTTATATGGAGACCCTACTACGTTACCATGACATGGGGTTTTAATTATTAAGGTTAGATTAACACTCCTTTTTTATCTATTTGGATTAAACTCTGTGTAATGTTTTACGGATTGTTCATGAAGAGTTATGAAGGTTTAAGTAGTTTTTGTTTCCTTCGGACTCTTCGACGGTGTATGGTCTCTTCACGTCAAGTCAAGTCACCGAGTCAGTACAGACTGAGAAACACTGGGGTATCTGACGTCGTACGGTCCGAAGGAACAGGTAGTGGTTGAGGGTCTCGAACGAGTTTGAGTACAGGTAGCTCAGACACTAAGGTAGGTTGGTAGAGTAGGAGACAATAGGGGAAGAGGAGGACGAAAATTAGAAAGGGTCGTAGTCCCAGAAAGGGTTACTCAGCCAAGAGGCGTAGTCCACCGTTTCCTTAACTTCAAAGTCGAAGTCGTAGCAGGAAGGTTACTTATAAGTCCTGACTAAAGGAAATCCTAACTGACCAAACTACAGGGACGTCGGATTCTCTGAGAGTTCTCAGAAGAGGTCGTGGTCTCTTCATGAAAGAATATTTAGATTTGAATAAGGTTTATATTACAAATAAATTTTTATCATTATTAAAGTAGATATCAAACACTCACACATTTAGTCTAGAATACCTTTCTCTTTAGTATTCAGTTCTCGTACTCAGACCTAGATGTCACAGATTTAAAAAATTAACTTAATATTAACTAAATGTCATAAAACAGTTAAAGTCCACATGTCGTATCACTAAGTCAGTTTGTATATATACATAGATAATAAAGTCTAAGAAAAAGGAATATTTAATAATGTGTTATAACTCATACCAAGGGACACAATATGCCATCCAGGAACAAGCAATAGACCAAAAATATGCCATCACACAGACACCTAGATAAAGACAAAAAATATATTAAAGTGTACATAATAAGAAAAAAACTAAGGTGTATATTCGTTATAGTATACTATAAACATAAAGGGACAGATTGAATGAACTAAATCATACTATTAGAGATCCAGATAGGTAGAACGACGTTTATTGTAATAAAACAATTAAAAATACTGAGATATATACATAGTGTAGTAGAAATAAGTAAATAGAAATTACGTGTAAATCCAATTAAAGAACAGAGTTGACAACATTTGTCTCATCGTTACATGTAGTCCCAAGTACTTGAAAAACACAAAAAATTAAATAAAAAAATTGACCTCCTCTTACCAAAATGTTACAACACAACCAAAGACAACATGTTATGATGTTTAGTCGGTACCAATATGTATTTAGTGGAGGGAGAATTCCGGGGGAGAGTAGGAGGGTAGAGTGGGGAGATCAGTAGTGTCTCACGGTCCGATCCAAAGGACACAATATGTCATAATTATTGAAGAGTGGTCGATAGATAAGTTGTGTTCCATCACACATATACAATTACGATGAAAGAAGTAAGTAGGATGAGAAAGGAAGGGATGACACAGGTGTTCAGGTATAAAAGTAGAGGTAAGGAAGGGACGTTTATCTAAATAGTTAGGATAAAAAGATCTAAGGTATATATACACAATTATATGGTATAAACAAAATGAGAAAGACTGAATGAAGTGAGAGATGCTGTCCAAAACCCAAGTAGGTGGAGTGGCCTTGACTGAGTTTAAACAATAAAAAAACCGACTATAAGGTAACATATGTACATGGTGTAGAAGTAGATAAGTAGAAAACTACCTGTAGATCCAAAGAAGGTACAGGATCGATAACATTTATCGACACTTGAACCCCTATGTACATAGAAAAAGTTAATACTAAAAAAAGACCCATATACGGGTCATCACCCAAACGACTCAGTATACCATCAAAATAAGGATCTAAAATTCCTTAGAAGTATCACAAGAGGTATCATCGATATAGTTAAATGTAAGGGTGGTTGTCACGATCTCTGAAGGGAAAAGAGGATAGGAGAGATCGTAAATAAGAGACATCTAGAAAACTACCACCGGTAAGACTGACCACACTCTATAAAGTAATATCAAAACTAAACGTAAAGAGATTATTACTCGTTACAACTCGTAGAAAAGTACACAACTAACCGATAGACATGTAGAAGAACTCTTTACAGACAAATCCAGAAGACGGGTGATAAACTAACCCAACATACAAAAAGACTATTATTCGACATACTCAATGAACATACGAAACCTCAAATTAGGAGACAGTCAGTAAAGTAAACGTTAAAAAAAAAGGGGTAAGACTACCAACAGACAATTAAAATAAATAACAAGGTAAATGATATGTTTTCGAAAATTCAAATTAATCTAGAGTAAATAAACAAAAACAAAAATCAAGGTAATGAGTTCCTCTACTCAGTTTCCCCTAGAACGACACTATATATAGTTTCTCACATTACGGATACAAAGGGAGGTTCTCGAAATATCAAAGACCAAAAAGTAAAAAACTCAAATAAATGACAAAACTCAAATAAAAACACATATTATAATCCTTCACCAGACTTTCACTTTCACTTCAGCGAGTAAACAGAGACTGACAAACCCTTGGGTACCTAACACCGGACGGTATGAGGAGACAGATACCCTAAAAGTTCCGTTCTTACGACCTCTCCCAACGGTAAAGGAAGAGGTCCCCTAGAAGGACTGGGTCCCTAACTTGGTCTCTAAGGACGTAACGTCTGTCTGGGAAATGGTAGACTCGGTCGTCACTTCGGGATATTTTCTTGATCCTTCTCAAGATCAGAGTAAGAAAATGTACAAAGACAGGTCAAAAGGTTCGTTTCCCATGTACGTGAAAAACTCAATACTCAAAGAAACATATAGATGGATCCTCACCTTAACATCCCAGTACAAAATCGAGATGAAAAAAAAAAAAAAAAAAGGGGGTCCTTGTAGGAATGACAAGTATCACCGTCAAGGTTAAATGTAATGGTGGTTGTCACTTCCTCCCAAGGCAAAAGAGGTGTAGAAAAGGTCGTAAATACGAAACATTTGAAAACTAACGTCGGTAAGACTGTCCAATCCACTATAGAGTAACATCAAAACTAAACGTAAAGAGATTATTAATCACTACAACTCGTAGAAGAGTACGTGTATAACTAGAGAAACAGAAGAAACTTATTTACTGATACAGAAAACGGATCAAAAACCGATTCAACTAAAAACAAACAAACAGACAAATAACTCAACATACTCGAGAAACATATAAAACCTCTATTAAGAAACAGTTGAACGTTTATAAAGAGGACTCAGACATGAAAAACAAACAAACAAACAAATAAATACAAAGGAAACGACACGTCGTAGAAAATTTGAATTGATCCAGGGTAAACAAATAAAAACAAAAATAAAGGTAATGAGATACTCTGTATATATGTTTATGGTAACGTAGTTTTGCTTATTTTATGGATCCTTGTTCGAATAGATTCCTCCATTTTTTTAGATGTGGGACCTTTGAAATTCTTCAAATACTTTCTTTAACTTCTACTGTGTCTAACTTTCTGTGTGACACAAGAACCTAGTCTTCTTAGTTATAACAGTTTTACTGATATGATGGGTTCCCTCAGATGTCTCAGTTACGTTAGAGATAGTTTAATGATTACCGTAAAAAGGTGTCTTCATCTTGTTTTTTTATAAAGTTAAATATACCTTTGTGTTTTCAGGGACTGATCAGTTTCGTTTTTCTTTTCCTTTTACATCTTTCTTTTTACCTCGACCTCTTTAGTCCATGGGACTGAAGTCTGATATGATGTTTCGGTGTAACAATTTTTATAATATGATGACTGTATTTCCGTCTTTATATCCAGTTACTTTGTCCAATCTTTCAGGTCTTTATTTGGGTGTATGGAAACCAGTTAATTAGGTGTTGGTTTCCCCGTTATTACATGTCACCCCCTTTTCGGTCAGAGAAGTTATTCACGATAACCCTTTTGACCTATCGAGGTGTATTTTCTTACTTTAATCTTGTAGGAGATTGTAGTATATGTTTTTTTATTTAAGTTTTATTTCTGGTCTATGATGTTTTGACAATCACCTTTTATATCTGTCTTACGAGGAATTGTCTGACGGACTGAAAATTAGGGTCAAGACGGTGAACGATTGAAGGGTACATCACAGATTTAAATGAAAGTGAAATCCCCCACCACCAGGATTTTACCGTCTCCTTATCCTGTGTCCCTGGTGAAAGAGGGACTGTTTAAGTAGTTTTCCTGTAAACTTGCGACTCTTTTAAGGTGTTTTGTTGAAGACTTACGACCTTCTTCTGTAGTCCGTTGGTCTTTCCGTCGGGTAACAGAAGCTTTCCTCCATCCTGTTTTATATTTTCTATTTTTCTCTCTGTTTTCTCCATCTCTATCTCTAGACAGGGTTCTTTCCTCAGAATTTTTTCTCTCTTCAAAGGTTTGTGGTCCTTTGTGAGAGTGACCGTCCAGAAACCGTTCAGAAACTTAGAGTCTCCCTTTGTATTGGTCCTCCTTTTTATTTATTTATTTATTTTGGGTGTCTAATGTACGGATTGCCGTTGAGGGTCGTCTCTTCGTAGGGTCTGCGAGCGTAGGTGGTGATCGTTCGTCCCAGACCTGTCCCTTCTTACCCGTGGTAACGAATCCCATCCCTGACCCGGACTCACAGGGTTCCCGTTAGACTCCCTTGATTGCACTCTATTGTCGAGTCTGACACCCTATCGGTGTCTCTCTCTTTTGCTCTCTCTCTCTCTCTCTCTCTCTCTCTCTCTCTCTCTCTCTCTTGATAGGACGTTTTTCGGGATTGGATTCTGTGACGTAAGAAACCATAACGGAAAGAAACCCTAACTTTACTTTTGACTGGAAATGGTCGGGACACCGGCGACGACTCAAAAGGTTTAAACGACCGTATAACTCACATCGTGAAAGTGTCGTAGTAGAAAGTCCTAAATTTTATCGAGTTGACCTTACGGTAGTGGAGGTGATCGAAACAAACATCACTACGAAAGATTCCGGGTGAACTGAAGTGTAAGGTCCTACAGACCGAGATCTAATCACTAGTGTGGTAGCACTAATAGACCCAGTACTTCTAGAAAAAACATGTCAAGAAGGTACATAAGAACGGTGGAGAAGAATTATTAAGACGAAGACAATCCAGGTATAGTAAAGACAGGAAATAACTCGGGTAGAAACGTACTTTACAAGGGAACCATAGAGAGTAAAAGAACTTCTTTAGAGATCAGAAAGAGTAAGACAACAAAAGGAGATAAAGAAACGTAACTAGCGACTTCTTCCGAAAGAATAGAGAAGAACGATAAGAGACCTTGAGACGTAAGTCTACGAATATACAAGGAAAAAGAAGAAACAAAAAGTGGAGAGGAGAAAAGTGTCGATAAACATTCCGGAGGCGGCATTCCGGAGGCGTCTGTCGGCAAAACGAAAAAAACGTAAAGAAAAGGTACCCCTACCAGAACTAGGGACAGAGGACATGTTATAGTGCTTGGAGTAAGGTATCAAATAGTCCGTGAGATAGATAGTCTAGATCCGGGAATTTAGATAAAGAGTGAAGGTGACATATTTGTATTCCCTAAATTAAATCCAGTATGGACTTACCAAATCGTCAAAAGGGAGGAAAGAAGTTAAACTCAGACTTAAACCATTATTCCGCAAGTACTAGAAACGGCTGATTCCAGGCAGATCAGTTACGATACCAAAAAGGACACCAGTACGCATCTACACTCTCAACTTGACACTTCTTCCGACTCGCGACTTCTTAATTACGAAAACTTGACACCACAACCTATTGTGTGAACTCTCAGGGAACCTCCCGTTCCTCTAGGTTGGTCCGGTAAGACTTCCTCTAGTCGGGGCCCTAAAGAAACCTTCAAGTTACGTCAAGTCAGCGAGTCCGCCGAGACTGAGACGCTGGGGTACTTAGCTTCGTGCGGTCCTGAGGGACAGGTAGTGGTTGAGGACCTCAAGTGAGTCTAAGTACAGGTAGCTCAGCCATTACGGTAGGTCGGTAGAGTAGGAGACAGTAGTGAAAGAGGAGGACGGGGGTTAGGAAGAGTTGTAGTTTCAGAAAAGGTCACTCAGTTCAGAAGTGTACTCCACCGGTTTCATGACCTCAAAGTCGAAATCGTAGTAAGGAAGGTTTCTTTAGGATCCCGACTAGAGGAAGTCTTACCTGACCATCCTGGAGGAACGTCAGGTTCCCTGAGAGTTCTCAGAAGAGGTTGTGGTGTCGAGTTTTCGTAGTTAAGAAGTCGTGAGTCGCAAGAAGTGTCAGGTTGAGAGTGTAGGTATGTACTGATGACCTTTTTGGTATCGGAAATGATCTACCTGGAATCAGCCGTTTCATTACAGAGACGAAAACTTATACGATAGATCCAACTAGTATTGAAAAAAAGGTTCCTCATTCTCAGAAAATTAAAGTACCGACGTCGGTGGTAGACGTCACTAAAACCTCGGGGGGGTTTTATTTAGACTGTGACAAAGGGGTAGATAAAGGGTACTTCACTACCCTGACTTACGGTACTAGAAGTAAAAGACTACGATTTCGACTCTGTGGTCATGAAACCGGTGGAATACACTCCTCAACTGAGTAACCTTTTCTGAGACTACGACCCTCCCTAACCTCCGTTCTCTTCCCCTACTGTCTCCTACTCTACCGACCTACCGTAGTGACTGAACTACCTGCACTCAGACTCACTTGAGGCCCTCGACCACTACCTGTCCCTCCGGACCACACGACGCTAAGTACCCCAGTATTTCTCAGCCTGTACTGACTCGCTGACTCGACTTGACTTGACTTCTGTGACGTCCCGGGCGAGTGTCTTGTTTCCTGACTCATCTCGATCGGTCGATCCCTGGTCGGGTAGGAGGTGGACTCTACCCGTCCACCCCCGTCGGTCTCAACCTTCTTCCTTTAGAACCGGGGTCTCCCTGTAGGAGATGGTTTGACATTCGTCCGAAGTAACGATTGGTTGTTAAGAACCCTAAGACTTGTCAACCGTAGGTGGTCCTCCCAGTGTCTGTCTCTAGTCGAGGGGTCTTCTCTGTGTGACGTGTGGACTCTTCCACGTGTGCAACATATGGGTCTTTTGACTCGTCGACCCTACCCCGTCCACTATTCTGTGTGGGGTATGGAACCCCACTGACACGAGTCGTTCGTGGACCAGTGGACTCGACGAGTCTGGAGCGTTCCCGTGTTTTAGGTTCGGGTTGTCTCAGACGCGGAAACACCTCATGGGCTCTTGGACATGGACTCACCGAATCTGGAGCCTTCACGTACGTTGGGTCCCGGGTGGAGTCTTTCAAGAAACATTTCGTTGGATCTCGGACTCTTCACATCTGACCCTTTCGTGTGTATGTCACTCGCCCCCGTTTGGAGTACACCGACTTTGTGACACTCGTGAGAGATGTGTACGGTCACTATAAACAAACGTCACAAGGAGTGAGGAGTGTCGTCCTGACTTGTTCACTCGGATTTTTACACTGGTGGTAACGGGGGAACACAGTCTCACCTTTAATCTATGACTTCTCTGGTCGTTTGTCTTCTTCGATTTTATTTGTCTCCCTTGGTGAAACCTTAACTGTTCACGTCGTCTAATTTTACGACATCAATCGTGGCTGATATATTCTTCCCCAGATATCTAGAACTCTTCATATTCGGCCTAGTTCCTTGATAGACTTTTACTTGACTGGGGTGTGACAGGTGTTGTCGAGGCCTCTTTAAGGATCTATATAAAAATGATAATAGTAAAAAATTAAATTTTTTTATAAAATTCAGGAGATAACGTGGAAATAAAAAGTAAAATATTGGAACGTGTTTTTGCTGGGATAAAAATTTCGTTTGAAGTATATACATATAATATTAAAAACACTGAAACAAACAAACAAACAAACAAAAAATTATAACATCAAAACTCTTAGATTGGTGATGAGATCTAAAAATTAGAAACGAAAAACCATAAACAATAGTTAAAACATGGAAATTCTTGGGTTAGAAGTCATGGGTAAAAATGAACCCTCGTTCTAATGACCGAACGGGTGAGAGAGGGGGGGGAAACCTGAGAGGAAAAAGAGGAACCAGTGGAGAGAGAGGAGGGAGGAGGAAGAGAAGAGATGGGTTGAGACACTTAGAGAAACACACAAGGTCTGACACCTCTTGTGAATCCCTTGACTAATGACCGACCTAGACAGAGAGAGGAAAACTTGTAAACCCATATTATCGGTCCTGTATCTTCGTTGGTTCTACAGGTAGACAAATATTTTCGGTCCTGTACCTTCGTTGGATCTACAGGTAGTCGTCTTCTTACCTATTCTTTCGACACCATGTATATGTGTTACCTTATAATGAGTCGGTAATTTTAATTACGTAAACTTGGTCAAGATTATTCCACCTACTTTGACCTCGGATAATATGTCTCACTTCATTCGGTCTTTCTTTTTGTGATTATGTCATATGATTCCATATATATACCTTAGATCTTTCTACCATTACTATTGAAATATGCACTCCGTTGTTTTCTCTGTGTCTACATATTTTGTCAGAAAACTTGAGACATCCTCTCCCACTCCCACCCTACTAAACTCTCTTACTGTAACTTTGTACATATAATAGTATACACTTTACCTAGCGAGTATGTCCAAACTACGTACTCTGTCCTACGAGCCCCGACCATGGGACCCTACTGGGTCTCCGTACCCAACCCCTCCCTCCACCGTCCCCCAAAGTCCTACCCCTTGTTTACATGTGGACACCGTCTAGGTACAGTTACATGCCGTTTTGGTGATGTTATTACATTTCATTAATCGGAGGTTAATTTTATTTATTGAAATACAATTTTTAATTAAATGAAAGTGAAATTTTCACTTTCTTATAGTGTGAATTAAATATTCCAATGACTTCCTCATTTTAACAATCAGTCCGTTTGACAAAATTTGTCGAAAATGTCGATGATTCGTGAGATTATAGATGTTGAAAATACCAATAATGAGTAATTGTACTCGATTTTATGAAATTCTCAAGATCAACTGTCACTGATTTTATATCAATATATATATAACTGTTTTATTTGGTTGACTATATTTGAGTTGACGTAGTTATTACCCGAAGGGAACACCAAGTCGACCATTTCTTAGTCGGACGTTACGCCTCTGGACCCAAACTAGGGACCTAACCCTTCTAGGGACCTAACCCTTCTAGGTGACCTCTTCCCTTTCCGATGGGTTAGGTCATAAGACGGGACGTATTAAGTTACCTGACGTATCAGGTACCTCAAGGGATTCTCGGTCTGTACTGACTCACTAAAAGTGAAAGTGAAAAGTGGAGTCATTATTATCATTTCACAAAGTTTTCACCTTTTGTTCAGGAGACTAATTAATTAGTCTAGAATGATTCCTGTAATATTTACCAAGATCCACAATTTCAAATTTGTTTTATAATCATTTGGCTAAAGAAGTTTGTTTCTGAGTCTAATAATTTTTGATGAACACTTCTCCGTCAACTACCCTGAAGAAACCACGAGGTCACCGACCCTGAGACACTAGGGTTAAGTCCCCGAGTCTCAAACTAGGGACTAGTCCCTTGACCTAGGGTGTACAAAGTTGATTCACAAGTGTACAGTGTTGATTTTCTAAGACGTACGACGCTAGTTCTAGTTTCTAGAACTTACGACGTAGATTCTAGGCCGTGTCTGTTTATTTATAATTTTTTATCCGTCAACCTTTGATATCCTTACAAATTTGGACCTTTTATCTTTTGAGTCACCGTATCCCACAGAGGGAATTTATACTCTGTAAAAGTGTAATTTATTGAGTTATAAATACATTGTTGACGTTTTGTTTGAACCTTCCTTTAATTTATTGAACTGGCATGTTCTGTTGATAACTATGAATGGTTCCTCCCCAACTACTGTATGTGTTTCTTATATTTTACTGATTGTCTTGAAGGAGAAGTTTTTATGTTGTGAACTAATATTATTTAAGTGTAAAACTTACAGATATATACGTAAAAATTGTAGACAAGTAAATACAGTAGGTAGTTACATGATTCCACATAACTTCCTCTGTCATACGTTTTACACAAATTCACCATTGATAAAATTTTAAAGCATTCAAGACGGAAATGAATTTTGTCTCATTATTTATACAATGTACGAAACTTTGGGATTTCGTTCCGAAGACCAAGTTCTGCTCCTTCTTCTTGTACGTGAGTAGAAGAAGAGAGGAGCAGATATCGTGGTTTTAACGTTGATCGACAACTTATTGGTATCTGTCCTCCTACGGATTTTGTAGTTTTTGTTGTTGTTGTTGTTGTTGTTTTTTAGAGTGAAGGTTTCTGTTTCTTCTTAGAAGTTACTCTGTCATCCTCCCCGTGTTAGTACTATTTTTTAGTTTAGGAAATGGGTGGTCCACCCACTGGGTGTCTGATCTCTCGTTATTATGACTTCTTCAATAGTGTGATAACACTTCCAAGACTTGGGGTCTTGTAAGGATGGACCCAAAAGGTGTTCCCCTAACCCTTAGGAATCCCTTAGACCGGAACTCTCGGTCACTCTAAACTAATATCCCAAAGATCTCCTGACTCACTTTGTCTCTAAGGTCAGAACCTCCCGTGTTTGTTTTAAAACGTACGTGATTCTCGGTCTCCTCTCTTCGTCACTGGGGTATTCTCTGACTTGGTTTTGTTGGACGCTCAAAACCTCCCGGAGAACACCTTCGCACCCAACCGTCCCTGAGTGGTGTTCTTACCCCCGTGACCTTCTAGGGACTACCGTATTTGGAGAATCCCCAGACGGTGATTGGAATTGTATTTCGGACATCTGGGGTCCCAAAGCAACGGAATCCGGTTTTTCGATGCTCCCTCCCTCACGTTGGGGTGAGTAGTCGTCTTTTAACCTAATTTATAAATGACTCGTTCTGTGACTAGTAGTCTCGTTCTGTGTCAAAAAGGGTAGAGGTCATGGAGGTCGTAGTTCTTCGAATGTGTTCGGAGAATCGGAGTAGGGATTCTTCGTTCTTCATGTCAGAGTGTCACAGATTTTGTTTTTGGTATAATTTCTTTCTATAAGTGTTACTTTTTCTTCTTTCAATAAAGGGGCTACTTCCCTGTTCTATTTCGGGGTCTTTTTTTGTGGATTTAGTTTACCTCTATTCGTTGGAAAGTCTCTTCCTTAAGTCTCATTGCTATTACTTCTACTAGGTCCTAGAACCCTTTTCTTACCTCCGTTTCTAACTCCTCTACGTTCTTTACGAATGGTTTCTGGATGTTCTTGATTTCTTATTTGACTTTACTTATTATGTGGTCTTCCTTAGTTATCGTCCTATTGACTCTGTCTTCTTGTCTATTTACTGGACCTCCTGTCTTACCACCTTCAGTGACGGTGTCTTGTCTCATATCTTTTTTCTTACTTTTCTTTACTACTTCTGTCGGATTCTATGGAGATCCTGTTGTAATTCGTGTGGTTGTAAGTGTAATATCCCCAGGGTCTTCCTTTTCGTTCTCTCTTTCAAAGACTCTTTATTAAATTTCACTATTATCGACTTTTGAAAGTCTTGTACCCTTTTCTTTATTTAGTTGGTTCAGGTCCTTCACGTTCCTCAGGGTCCTTCCTATTTGAGTTCCTTCTTGTGTGACTCTGTGTATCATTAGTTTGACTTTTTTAAATTTCTGTCTCCATTTTATAATTTTCGTTGTTCCCCTTTTACTGTTTTTGTTCCTTTGAGAGTAGTCCGATAGTCGAATAAAGAGTTGTCTTTGAGATGTTCGGTATAAATTTCACTACTTTCTTGGACGTTGGTTCTTATGAGATAGGTCGATCTAAGAGGAAGTCTAAATTCCTCTTTAACTTTCGAAAGGTCTGTTCGTTTTCAAGTCTCTTAAGTCGTGGTGGTTTGATCGAAATTTTGTTTACGATTCCCTTGAAGAGATCCGTCCTTTGTGTTCTCTTCCTTTTCAGGATGTCTCTCATTTGGGTTTGGTTACTTCTTTTACCATGACACCACCGTGTCACCATTTCTTAGACGGACGTCTCACCCTTTGGGTCCAAACTAGGAACCCAGTCGTCCTAGAGGACCTCTTCCCTTACCGATGGATGAGGTCATAAGAACAGACCTCTCTATATCAGGTACCCTAACGTTTCTCAGCTGTCATGACTCTTTAATTGTACAAGTTATCCTAGTATGTATAACTATTAATGGAATTTATATTTACCTAATTTACGTGGTTGGTTTTCTGTATCAGATCGACCCACCTACTTTTGTACACGTGCATACTTGATGGTGAATGACGTAGTACGACAAACTAGGTGAGGGGGGGTTAACATATATTAATAAAATACAACAATTCAATTAGTACAAGGGTAATACCGAAAGTTAACATTGAAAGAAAATAAAAACCAGACTACTAACTAAAATGAGAACACTAATTCATTGACAATGAGTGAATTATAATAACTTAGTACCAACCAATTGTCTTTTTATTATCTTGAGATATAATGGTTTTGATCTTAGATTATTTTTTTTAAGACGTTAGTCAAAAATTTTAGGTCTACGTATAGTCTTATTACAACTTTAAAAAACTTTTTATGTTTACGAGTCCATAACGAAAAAAGGGTTCCGAGGTCCTTACAAAACTTCCTTGTTGTCAACAAATTCTTGTTGAATTTGAGTATAAGGTCTTTCTCACCCGTTACGTTGATACATTAGACTCGAATGTAAACACCTATCATCTACACAGAATCCTCTGTACCTTTGAACTTAAACTTATTGAACTCTCAGTCTGTAGTGATTCTATAAGTACATCCGTAAACCTTTATTAAGTTCGACCGGGTAAGTCTTCAGATTTGTGGTTTCACACTTGTCTTTGTTAAACATCCGTACATCAAAGACGAATGAACAACCTGTGACTTTACGATCAAATAATCTACTAAAAGGATACTGGTGTATTAAGAAGTGAATATTTTCATTTTGGTATTAAGTGCTAATGACTAGGTTGAAAATTAATCGGAAATCTTTAAGGGAAGAACTTTCATTTTATTTTTATTCTCATGGTGACTATATATATGTGATGGTACATTTTTTATCTATCGATCGTCCTTCGACGGTATATCATGTTCCTCGAGTCGAGTCACAAGAAACCACTGGATCTACTCACCCTACCTCGACATCCTCCTTCCGATTTTTCCCTATCCTATATGGAAAAGAAAAGAACACGAGGTTTTAGTCACTTCTGTCACTGACGTCAGTACTTTAATTGTCTGTGAACGAGGAACCTTTCTTTCAACACTGTTTGGATCTGTCGTGTGAATTTCGTCTCTGTAGTGAAACGACTGTTTCCAGTGCCAGTTTTGATACCAAAGAGGACATCAGTACAAGTCTACACTCTCGACCTGGAATTTCTTTAGACTCACGACTTCTCAACTACGAAAGCTTAACACCAAGACCCCGTTTACCTGTCGTTCCTCTAGTTTGGTAAGATAGGATTTCCTTTAGTTGTGACTTTTAAGTGACCTTCCTGACGACGACTTCGACTTCGAGATTATGAAACCGGTGAACTACGTTTCTCGTTTGAGTAACCTTTTCTGGAACTACGACCCTTTCTAACTTCCGTCTGTTCATAACTCCCATCGTCTCCTACTCTAACAACCTACCGTAGTGGCCGAGTCACCTGTACTTATTACTTCCTGTCTCTTCGGACCGTACGACAGCAGGTACCCTAGCTTTTCTCAGCTTGTAATGACTCACTGACTTGTTGTTATCGACTAAGTGAAGTAACATATTGCCTTTCATTGTAACATTTCGTTGATATAAGATTACAAAAACAAAACAAAAAAAAAAAAAAAAATCAATTTTTCCCTTTATTACCCCTTTTTTCAAAGTGGTCAGGACCGTTTTTGACTAAAGGTTAGTCTCCCAGTAGTCTCTGTCTTGAGGATCCATGGATTCCAAGAGAGAAAGAGATGTGCTTCACTACAAAGTACAGAAAAAAATGAAACCCTCCCCGTTGTAGACTTCCCTTTCATTCACGTCAACTGGACAAACTCAAAATTATGTCTAAATATTGTGACAAGGAGAGACGACGAAGATGACGATTCAGCGAAGTCAAGACAGGTTGAGACACGCTGGAGTATCTGTCGTCGGGTGGTCCGAGGTGGACCACCTCTAAGACCTCTGTCCGTTCTTACGACCTCACCCAAAGGTAAAGAAAGAGGTTACGTACTTTCACTTTTCACTTTCACTTCAGCGAGTCAGTACAGGTTGAGAAGCGCTGGGGTACCTGACGTCGGATGGTCCGAGGAGGCAAGGACCCTAAAAGGTCCGTTCCCATGACCTCACCCAACGGGATCGGGCTAATAAAAGTCCGTTGTCATTTATATCAGGGAAACCGAAAAAAAAAAAAAAAAAATTTATTTATCTACACTTCTTTTATTCGACGGTGTAATTTAGTACGTAGTTTAATAATCTGTTTCCCCGATAGACCAGAACACGTTCTATGGTTTCGTCTTTAATACGAAAAGGAAAAAACCTTTTACTTCTATTGTCATCACGGGGTAAATATCTCATCACCACTCCTAATTTATTCTATTAGGTGCATTTCAGACTCATGTCACTGACTTTTATTAATACGGAACGATAAAACCAAACTATGGTCGATTGATCCTATATAAACCGTATATTTCAACAGTGGTCTCTTTTGGTGTTCCATTGACTAATGTACGATTTTCCTTAGGTTTGCTTATTTTGACGTCGTCTTTACATCTCTTTACTAAACAATGAAATCTGTGATGTAGATACTATAACACGAATCAGTCAGACAACACAGGCTGAGAAACATTGGGGTACCTGATATTGGGTGATTCGAGGAGACAAGTACTCCTAAGAGGTTTGTTCTTATGACCTTACCCAACGGTACGGGAGAAGGTCCCTTAGATGGGTTGGGTCCCTAACTTGGGTTCAGAGGGTGTAACGTCCGTTTAAAAAAGTGGTCGACTCGGTGGTCTCTTCGGTCACGCTATAACATTCATTAGTTTACTTGACAAGAATAAAAGTCTCTTTATTTTTATAAAACATTTAATTTTATTAGATAAGGGTTAGATTCTTAAAACACCCTACTATGATACGACTCCCGTACAAACATGTGACAAAAGACTGACTCCGAATTTATCAAATAAAAGGTGAACTTTTTTAATTAAAATTTATATTTAACAGGGTGTTCAGTCAACATCCAAAACTTCAGTAAAACGTAACGAGGGGCGATTTCATTGGTCGTTGTAGTAAAACGTTATGTCGCTGGATGAAATGAGTTTAGTGAGATGTAGTGAAACTATATTACTATCTTATGATAAAAGGTAGTTAAACTAACATCACACAATCCTTTTTGGAACAGAACGTAGTAAATTTAAACTCAGAATCATGGTGATATTTATACGAAGAGTCCACCGAATCACCATTTATTAGGTGGACGGTTGCGTCTTCTAAGTCCTCTGCTCCTAAGTTAGGGACCCAGTCCTTCTACGGGACCTCTTCCTTTACCCTTGAGTAATGTCGTAAGTACGTACCTTTTAAGGTATCTGGAGTCTCCTCGGACTACCCGAGGTACTCTACCGTTTCTCGTCCTGTATTGACTCGTACGTGTGTGACAATAATTTATATCTAACTTAATTCTTGAGACAGAGTATGTTATCCTGATAATCACAAAACTAGATGTATTTTACTTTTTTTTTTCTGTCTTTTAATTCGTCGACTTTTATGGGGGTTAAATCGTTATTGTGTTTATTAATACGATAAATTAGTGTGATCCTAGGACAGAATGAAACCGACGTCATTAGTTATAATAGTTCATAAAAGGTATGATATAACAGAGTGTGTATATAAGTGACATTTCATTACGAATCGTGTTAAAGGGGAAGAAAAATGTCGATTCTTCATGTCCTACTAGACATTCGTTGAATAAGATTGAATTACCATAAAAGAAGAAGAGTAAGAAAATAGTAATTATAATATGTAAAAATATAATTTTGAAAATTAAAGTTCTATTAAATCTAAGTGCATTTAACATTCGACATTACTTCTCTAAGGTACATTGGAAACGGTCAAATGGGTTTGTCATTGTAACACTTTTTAGTAGGATGTTATTAACAGTAGTCCTACAACTGTAGATACGTTATTTCTGTGTGTTGTAAGGTGGAGGTTTTCCTGTGAAGAAGGGAAGGAAGGGATAGGAGAGAATTTTAAGACCATCAAACAAGAGGTAAAGATGTCAAAACAGTAAAGTTATACAATATATTTACCTAAGTACACTTTTTCATACACTGAAACCATTAATTGAAAAAAGCAAGTTGTATTAAGGACTTGTAAGTATGTTCAACGTACGAAGTTATCAGACAAGGGAAAATAACGACTCACCATAAAACACCTCACTTATATACGGTAAACAGATTGAGGAGGGGACAACCTTTTATAGATACAACAAAAAATAAGTAACTAGAATTTAAAACTCAAGTGTAAACATTTCGAAGATGACATACTATGACTAAGAGATGACAAAGATATTGGTGGGTCTGGAGATCTAGTGACACAAGACATTTACGTCATCGAAGATATGAAAAGTTTGTACACCGAAAGAGTAAGTCAGTGTAGAGAGAACTGAATGTGGGATAACCTGTTAGGAAAACATAGATACACCTACAATAGAATGACAAAGATTTAGTCTTCTCTTCTGTCAGGTACAACGGACAACGACGAATCGGACCTGAATCTCTCGTCCCCTCTTTTTACTAGTGTCTGTGGTGTATTTCCTTCCGAGTCGAGAGTGATGGGTTTCCTTCCGGAGACAGAGGACAGAAGAGGAGAAAGAGGAGAAATACGAAATCAAGAGTCTACGTTTCTATCGTAGGGAGTTAAGACTTAGAGGTTCAGGAGGGTAAAACGGTTTCTCCTATGACCAGTATTAGATGGGTGTCTTTACGTCTTACTCTTGGCAGGTACGCATAGGATCTCTGTTTTTGTCATTTTCTTTGTTTATCACCAAGGAACACGATCTTGTTCATAAAGGGTTTATAAAGGTAAGTTACGTGTAAGTGCTTCATCTGTTTGTGAGACGACTTAAGACAACGACACCCCATATATATGATTCTATTGCATCAAGAGATAGGACCGGTTTCCCTTGAGTTTACCTTTCTCGTCTACTCTTATTACTAGAATGACGTGTTACTTACTTACAGTCGTTTCTGTGGACTACCGGACTCTTGTGACGGTGGGGGGGAAAATTTTTTCTCTCAAGGAGTCGACTGTTCAATATATGAGTAGTCCCTCTTATAAGGAATCAATCATATATATATATCACACATATATATATATATATATATATATATATATATATATATATCACACATATATATATCACACATATATATATCACACGTATATATATATATGTATAATTCATAGATTTTCATATATACATACACACACATATATATATTTCATAGATTTTATACTATAAATGTTCCATAATAATTTTTAGAAAAAATTGAAAAAACTTCAAGTTTTGGTAACTTATCTTTAAGATACATTCAGAACTTTTACTAAATAAATCTTTTATAAATTTACCGATGTGTTAGAAAGAATCAAAATCAGAAAAGTTCAATGTCCCATAGAAGGGTTGGGTCCCTAGCTTGGGTCCAGAGGGTGTAACGTCCATCTAAGAAATGGTCGACTCGGTGGTCCTTTCGGGTTCGTTTGACCTCACCCATCGGATAGGAAAGAGGTCTCTATGAGGACTGGGTCTTTAACTTGGTCTCAGAGGACGTAACGTCCACCTAAGAAATGGTTGACAACCAAATTTACGTTTACCTGTTGAGACTTCTGACGTCATGGATTACATAGGACTAAGTTCATCAAACCGAATAGACACACGTGAAGTGAAGTGAGTGAGTCAGTACAGGCTGAGAAATACTGGGGTACCTGACGTCGTGAGGTCCGGAGGGATAGGTAGTGGTTGAGAGTCTCAAATGAGTTTGAGTACAGGTAACTCAGCCACTACGGTAGGTTGGTAGAGTAGGAGACAGTGGGGAAAGAGGAGGACGGAAGTTAGAAAGGGTCGCAGTCCCAGAAAAGTTTACTCAGTCGAGAAGTGTCGTCCACCGGTTTTTACTAACGTTATAGGTTTGTCCTTCGACGTTATAAGAATTGGATTGTAATCTCAAGTCAAAGACATAACCAAAAGACTTACGACACCTCTTTGTGTGGGATCCCTTCTTATTTCATTTTAGTGACTCACATTTTTAAAAGGGCGTTCTAAAAAATACAAAAATAAAATAAATTAAAATGTAGAACTCGTATGATACTGATAATTTTGACAAAGAACCTCTGAAAATTCTACAGGAAGGGGGTAACGAAAATTTACTAGGTAATCAACCCCTTCTTTCACCCTTTTGTTATTATCAAAAGATTAAGGCAAACAGACTTCTTCTTTAGGTAGAAAACGTACTAACGTAGTACTACCTTGTAATAGTTCGGGTGAGAAATTACTTGGAATTTTTTTATTTCATCAGTCTCCCGACTACTCGTATTCTGGGTCGTTTTTTAGTATCGATAGAAGACTCGAGGTAATTTCGTTCATTCTTTTATCGGACAAAAAAGTACACTGTCTGGTAGTTGGTTTTAAGAAAACCGTTCCTATAGGAAAGAAATTGTAGATCAATAACAAAACCCGTGTCTTTCATATAAACTTACGTCGTCAGTAAATCATTTTCTCTGGTTTTTTTTTTTTTTTTCTCATTCCGAGTCCCTATAACAGATAAAAGTGCATTTTTCCGACGTTGATTTGTTTTGTGTTAGTTCCACGTTTATTTAAACGTTCTACGTTTATTAATTCCCTGGTAATAATAAGAATTTTTTACCGTCGTCGAACATCTTTGAAACATTGAAGAGAAACCACCCGTTCGACCCAAAAAATAAAACAGATTTTATGAAATAGGAATCGTCTATAGTCTAAAATTAACGTAAAATATAGGTACACACAGGTTTCGTGAAATAAAAATAACAGAGAAACGGATAGTATTATCAGTTAATAAAAGGATTTTATTACTATTATTAGTTAGTCGTCACAAATGACTAATGAAAGGTTCCGGTCGTATCACGATCTTCTTCATGTCTCTGTTTTCCTTGAGTCTGTCTTATGTTAATTTGCGGTACATACACTATCTCTTCCAACAAATCTTTTGTCTTCTCACGTACTGTAGAAGTGTCCCATTCTCCCTGGAACTCGAACCGGAACTTCAAGTGCATCTTGTTTGTGTTCTCTTTCTATCTTCTAAAAGGTCTTGTTCCCTCTTACGTCTCCAGTCTACATGTACAGAGATACAAGTGTTTGCATAGGGGTATCGGTTGTATTATGGAGGGTCTATCATACGTGCCCCTCTGACAACTTTCCAATATGCCATCACATACGTCCATAATAACTATATTCGTTACTGGGACCTAGAATGTCAGAAGACTTCGGTACGTCTTAAGAAAATTTGACTCCGTCACTCGTTCCTTTACATAGTGATAGTTACACTTTACGTAGTGACAACACGACAAATTTTTCCAGTTAAATGGGAGTTCCCACCGTCACTGTTAATGACCTGATACTGTAACGTTCTTAGAATTTATAGTAACGTTCTTAAAAGGTGACCTATCATGACTACCTCGACCCCTTACCTGTGGAAATCTTCCCCCCAGCCTTCCTGGAAGTCGAGTAGACGAAAAAGGTCTGAAACAGAACTCAGGTTCGTGGAAGTCAAGTCAAGTGAGTGAGTCAGTACAGACTGAGAAACACTGGGGTACTTGTCGTCGTGCGGTCCGGAGGGACAGGTAGTGGTTGAGGGCCTCAAGTGAGTCTAAGTGTAGGTAGTTCAGTCACTACAGTAGGTCGGTAGAGTAGGAGACAGCAGGGGAAGAGGATGACGGGGGTTAGGGAAGGTCGTGGTTTCAGAAAAGGTTACTCAGTTGAGAAACGTTCTCCACCGGTTTCATGACCTCAAAATCAAAATCGTAGTAAGGAAAGTTTCTTTAGGGTCCCGACTGGAGGAAGTCTTACCTGACCATCCTAGAGGAACGTCAGGTTCCCTGAGAGTTCTCAGAAGAGGTTGTGGTGTCAATTTTTCGTAGTTAAGAAACCGTGAGTCGCAAGAAGTGTCAGATGGAGAGTGTAGGTATGTACTAATGACCTTTTTGGTATCGGAACTGACCTGCCTTGAATCAACCGTTTCATTACAGAGACGAAAACTTATATTATAGATCCAACCAGTATTGAAAGGAAGTTTCCTCATTCGTAGAAAATTAAAGTACCGACGTCAGTGGTAGACGTCACTAAAACTTCGGGGGGTTTTATTTCAGACTGTGCCAAAGGTGACAAAGGGGTAGATAAAGGGTACTTCACTACCCTGGTCTACAGTACTAGAAGCAAAAGACTTCCAACTTGAAATTCGGTTGAAAAAGTGAGAGGACAAAGTGAAAGTAGTTCTCCGAAAAATCAAGGAGAAGTGAAAGACGGTATTCCCACCACTGTAGACGTATAGACTCCAATAACTCGAAAGAGGACCGTTAGAACTAAGGTCGAACACAAAGAAGGTCAGGTCGCAAAGAGTACTACATGAGACGTATATTCAATTTATTCGACCCACTGTTATATGTCTGAACTACATGATGAAAAGGATAAACCTTGGTCAGAGAACAAAGTACAGGTCAAGATTAACAACGAAGGACTGGACGTATGTTTAAAGAGTTATCCGTCCAGTCCACCAGACCATAAGGGTAGAGAGAGTCTTAAAAGGTGTCAAATAATGCTATGTGTGTCAGTTTCCGAAACTGTATCAGTCATTTCGTCTTTATCTACGTAAAAAGACCTTGAGAGAATGAAAAAGGTACTAGGTCGTCTACAACCGTTAAACTAAAGACCAAGGAGACGGAAAAGATTTTGGTCGAACTTATAGTCCTTCAAGTGTCAAGTGCATAACGACTTCGGACCGAACCTCTAAAACTCGTAATGAAATGATCGTACATTCTACTCACCTTAACACACCATCAAACTCGTAATAAACCGTCACGGAAAGAAACCCTAACCTTACTTTAGACTGGAAAAGGTCAGGACACCGGTGACGACTCAAAAGGTTTAAACGACCGTATAACTCACGTCGTGAAAGTCTCGTAGTAAAAAGTCCTAACCTTTGTCGAGTTGACCTTAAGGTAGTGGAGGGGATCGAAACAAGCATCGTTACAAAAGGTTCCGGGTAAACTGAAGTGTAAGGTCCTACAGACCGAGATCTAATCACTAGTGTGGTAGTACTAATAGACCCAGTACTTCTAGACAAAACATGTCAAGAAGACACATAAGAACGGTGGAGAAGAATTATAGAAGATGAAGAGAATCCAGTATGCTAAAGACAGGAAGTAGTTCGGGTAAAAACGTACTTTACAAGGGAACCATAGAGAGCAAATGGACTTCTTTAGAGATCAGGAAGGGTAAGACAACAAAAGGAGATAAAGAAACGTAACTAGTGAATCCTTCCGAAAGAATAGAGAGGAAAAATAAGAGACCTTGAGACGTAAGTCAACGAATATAGAAAGGAAAAGAGGAAACGAAAAGTGAAGAGAAGAAAAGTGTCGATAAAAATTCCGGAGACGTCTGTCGGTAAAACGAAAAAACGTAAAAAAAAAGGGGTACCCCTACCAGAACTAGGGACAGAGGACATGTTACAGTGCTTGGAGTAAGATATCAAGTAGTCCGTGAGATAGATAGTCTAGAACCGAGATGTAGATAAAGAGTGAAGGTGATTAACGTCTGCCGACGCCGACCACGTGATTCGTGTCGACTCTCCTCGATTGGGTACAGGCTTCAGTCCCTGTTCGCCGGATCTCACAGTCAGACGTTTCTGCGTCCTTGCCGGTTCTCCTCGATGGGGTACAGACTCCAGTCTCCGTCGCCGGTCCTCCTCGGTGGGGTACGGGCTCCGGTCCCTGTCGCCGACCCTCGTCGTTAAGGTGCAGGTTCCTCACCACCGACGCACCCGTGTCCTACCGGATCTCCTCGGTAGGGTGCAACTTCCAGTCCTTCCCGTCGCCACTCCTCTATGGGGAGTAGGTTGCATTCCTCGTCACCGACACGAAACGACCTCGTCGGTACTTCTCTATGGGGTGCGGGTTCCATTCTCTTTGGGTTCTGCGATCCACAACGTTCTCCCGTAGTCTCCCGTCTGTGTGACTTTGGTATGAGTGTCTTTTGATCAGTTAGATTAGTGTGATCCTGGTGTCGGAACAGATTAAGTTACTTTGATTCGGTACGGGCGCCCCGGTGGGTTCTGTCCACCCAGTATCACTTCTCAAGACTGTCTTACACCAGGTGACCTCTTCTCTTACCGTTTGGTGAAGTCATACGAACAGAACTCTTGAGGTACTTGCCATACTTTTCCGTTTTACTATCCTATGACTTTCTCCTTGAGGGGACCAGTCATCCACGGGTTATACGATGACCTCTAGTCACCTCTTTATTGAGGTCTTTCTTACTTTCCTACCTCGGTTTCGTTTTTGTTATAGGTCGACACCTACACTGACCACTATCTTCGTTCTAGGTTACGACGTTTCTCGTTATAAGGTATCCTTGAACCTTACAGTCCGGATACTTAGTTCCGTTTGACCTTCACCAGTTTGTTCTCTACCGTTCTCACTTGTAGTTGTAAGATCCTTAGTAGCTTGATTTTACCTGATCTTACCCACTTAAATTGAGTTTATCGGTAATATAGATGATGACTCCCGTCCTTAGGGAGTCATCGGTAGTACCAGTTGTTTTCTCAGTCTTTACGTCATGAATCTACGTTAGAGTTTTTACTGTCTTACTAGAGACAAGCAGAGGTTCCGTTTGGTAAGTTATAGTACCATTATGTTCAGATACGGGGTTGGTCATTGCGACTGTCTCGACTTCAACTTGACAAGATACTTGTGGATGTTCTGGAAAATCTTGATTGTGGATTTTGTCTACAGGAAAAGTAATATCCCCTGACCTTACGTTTTCATCCTTCAGTTCTTTGTGGACCTCATTGTCGGTTTAAACCGGAACTTTACGTCTTACTTCGTCCCGTTTCTGATTATCTTAAATCGGTTCTTTTACGTGACCAGTATCGTTTGTGGGAGAAGGTTATTGTGTTCTCTTCTGAGATGTGTACCTGTAGTGGACTACCAGTTGTGGCTTTAGTCTAACTAATATAAGAAACATCAGTTTCTACCTCTTCGAGATATGTCAGTTATTTTTGTTCTGGTACTCGACTGACACCGAGTCTAGTACTTGAGGAATAACGGTTTAAGTCTGAATATTAAATTCTTTCATCCCTTTTGGCGATCTGGTAAGTTCATACTGGTTCGTGGGATCGTCCATAGGTTTCTGTCTCTCGTAGTGACACAGTTTTAGTCGAGACAGAACTCGACATCGACTGACCTTGATAAAAAAAAAAAAAAATTTGTTACAAGAGGAATTTTTCTCATGATCAATTTCTTGATACTCGTTCCAAACCTCTTTGTCTATCGTAAAAGTAGACGAACCCATGACAACTACGAGCTTAAGGTTCGATCTGTTGACCTCTCTCTTGTGACAAGTATTGGAGTCTCAGAACCTAGAAGAGAAGTAACGACATCAAGAAAGAACGGAAATTTAAAATGGGTGTCTCCTGACTTGACACGTTAAATCGCAAATCACCTATATAATCGATTTCCGAATACAAAGACGAGGAATTAAAAACTCGTCTACCAATTATTTACACGAACACATACATGTAAATACAAGTTTAACCAAGGAGATTTTTCATCCGGTCTTTAATTTATCGTGTTAAAAAAATTTAGACACCGAGAGTCTGTATTAGGTACACGTAGGTATAGAGAGATTTTCCTGAAACTAGAGAGTCTATCAAAATTTATAGAGATGATATAAATTTTTAATAAAATTATGTACTGTGTATAATACATATACCTTTATAACCCGAAAGGACCACAAAGTCACCATTTCTTAAACAGACGGTTGTATTCTCTATACTAAGTTAGGTACCCAGTCCTTCTAGGGGACCTCTTCCTTTACAGTTGGGTGAGTCATAAGAACGGACCTCTTAAGGTACTTGTCTTCTCGGATCACCCGATGTCAGGTACCCGAACGTTTCTCAGTCTGTACTGAATTACTGATTTGTTGTTACTGTTGATTAACCTTTATAATCGTTAAGGTGAACCGAAGACGTTTTATGTCACCCTACTACAGTGTAGCAGAGACGGTAGTAGGGTTAAAGAAGAAGGGAAAGGAGAGTGAGAAGTACTAATTTTGACTAAGAGATATCCAAATAGTCTGGTTTTTTGTTCAGTTTTTTATTCCATACATCCTGCGTTGTGTACGAAATATGTAAGATAGTTGAACATAAATAATCGTACTCGGTTTAAATGACAAAAATAGTAAGATCATGGCTTCCTGTCCTATTATAATTGTTTTACAGTTGTATTACCTGATATTAGGTAACGATGAAAAGGGACTTGGATCGGACACGACAGAGATTGTTTAACAAAACACTTCATGTCCGTTCTTACACCCTATTTCTTTATTTTCGAATTTGGTGTGACCTTTCTGGTTTTCGAAGGTACTACTGTTTATATCCTCTTCTCGTTTATGTAAAAATAAAGTCTCAATTTATAAAAATACATTTTACTATATCAGAAGGGTTTATTATTTTACTGTAACTCTACACCATTTATGACATCTTATGTGAGAAGTCTGTAAAAATCCTAATAGTGACTATAACCCCCGTACATGTATCTATTTCTCTTTGTCTTTCTTCTCGTCGAATCTATACTATGCTAAAGTTGGACTTATCTTCGTAATGGACTTTTGGTCGGTCCTCCGTACAAACACCCTCTCTGAAGAGTAGTAGTACCGGACCTTGGTGGGTAGAGTGGAGAACAGAACTTTAAAGAAGTGGGTGTGTTATTTGTACAAGATTATTCAAAAGAAGAGACATAAGAACGGATCATCCCGGGTTCGACACTCTCGAGACGAGAAAACCACAACCGAAAGGTATTAAGAAAAAAAAAAAAAAAAAGGAAAAAGGAAGCGTTTGTAATAGACGTTAACACAAAAAAAAAAAAAATTGGGTTACCTTGTGAGTCACCACGCTTCGGTAGGTCTTTTTTGTTTCGCACGTGTGTGTTCGAAATGGTTCTCGGTTCATCGGTATTTTACTGAGCATCGTTCATGTGTATTTGGTCGTAACGGGTGAGACATATATCCTTTCACGAAATTCAATCGGTACAGTTCGATCATTCCCTATTTGTACCCACCTCAGTCGTCCTTAAAGGGACAGATATTATGTTAAAGTATCGAAATTTGGAAGAATGATACATGTTTTATAACATACATAAACTTACGTCTCATAAATCTTTACCGAAGGATAAAATGAATTGATAAGGATCAAAAAGATTTGTTTTTGACCTAACCATTGTTGTATTCTTCTCACTGTCTCTGACTCAGAATAAGTGTGACTATGAAGTTGAACCGGGGTACGGACTGTAAGTCATATCAAATAACTTGATTTTACATTTACTTACTTAAGTATTTACTTAGTCACCTACTCTTCCGATTACTTCCTTTAGTGAACCTTTAATCATGTTTTCTGATCTCTACTATATGAGATCATTTTTTCGAGAGACACGTAATTAAAATTGTATAATTTCAGTACTAGATATTTTCCCCTTAGGAACGACTTTTTAATTGAAATAAATATATTAATACAGTTAAAACTTTTACGAGTTACAATCTCAATGTTCGACAAAAGAAACCCTGTTTTACTTCTGATATCGGGTCCTCTGTCGTAGAGTCTATTGAGACTCTTTAACGAGGTCTCTCTATACCCCCTTCCAGTCCTATTTACACTAAAACCACTTACCTCCCACGCACGTTAGTTCGTGTATAAAAAAAGTTTTACAAAGACGATCAGTGTTCCTTATCTGTAGTGGTTGTTTCCTAAAATCACGAAAAGATCTATACACCTCTATGTTCTTAACCCGAGTATATTAGTCGAGGACTTTTATAGATTGAAAGATTTCTGGTCAAGACGGTCAAAAAGGGTCTCATGTCTTACGTAGTAAGAACTAGAGGTGAGACTCTCGGACAGTCCCACATAGCTTTCAGTCGTTGACGTCGTCGTGCCAAATTAGGAACTTCTCCAACTACTGTCCCGGTTAAACATTAATTATCGGGGTATTTACAAAGAAGGAGGTTTTACTACCGTCTTTATAGTGTTCTACACCTTCAAAAGATTTATGGACTTTGTTGGATATCAATTAATTCTATAAATAAGTTCTAATTTTTTTTTTCATCGTAGTAAGCCTGTTTCTCTCTACCGGTGAAAATCCCTTGACTACTTCTACCCGATTTGTCTCTTCGTATCCCCATCATTCATTAGGGGTTTAGAAACACGAAATTTTGTTGTTTTCTCTCTCTATTAAAGATGGGATACGTGATACGGACAGTGTCTACCCGTCTCAAAAGACGAAACATAGAGGGGTATGTTCACTGACCGATCACCCCGTCGGTCATAGAGTTTACACTGGTCAGTGGTACTGTTTCTCTTTCTCTCGAATAACGACCAGATTTTACAGAAATTTGGGTCGTTGAAATAAAAGAACCAAAAATTCATTCAATTTCCGTGGATTTACGAGTATAGAAAACACCGGAAGGTTGTCTCCCGGTGTCCGTCCGGCCCTGAGTCACGAACGTTTCTTGTACGTTGACGCTCATATCCATGAATCCCGTGTGACGAAAAACGTTCAATACTCCTTGTCTCCGTGAGGAGATTTCCTGTTTCTCAAATTTACACTTATGTTTACAAGTTCGCAAAGAGAGATCTTCCCTCTCACTACACATACACACACAAACACATACGAGTGTTAAGTGGACCGACGGGAACGTTCTTTGTTTCTCGCTAATACTTGTCGGGTCATTTCTGTTTCTTCTCCCTCCGGTTTAATCATTTGAGTTTCTTCAAGACCTTCTTATAAATGTATAACTTATAGAGGAATGTTCTCAGTTATTTCTAACTACTCCTCTGTCACACTTTCCTTGTCCTAAATATTAGGCATTTACAAGGGTCAGAGGTGGGTGGTGTCACTCCTCTTGTTCCCTGGGAGGGTAGGGGGGGAGGAGACGGAAAACTGTTTGATTAAGTTCCTGTGAGAACGTCGTCTTCCGGTTCTTTCTGACTTTGACTCTTACATTTTCTCCTCTTCCGCTCGGGTACCTTTTCTCTTTCATATTCCCACTTTTTCTCTCTTTCAGGTCTCTGTTTCTCTTCCTCCACACTCTCCTCATTCGGAATCCTTGACCATTTTTCCTTTCAAATAAGACATTGAAAAACAGTACAAAACCCTCGCCTCCCAGTGTCTACTCCCAGAAGTGTATTTTACCATACTTTCTCTTCTGCTTCTCCTCGTCTTCTTGACTTTTCGTAAGGATTTCAAATACATACCGTAGGGGAACTACCAAAAGGTCTCTGACCTACGTAAGGAATGGAAACCAATGAATTTTTACGAACGAACTCATACCGAGAGAATCCGAACGTAAATAAAATTTTTTATTATTATTATTTTTCTGGTCTATTATTTAACGAAATGGATTTTTGTGTGTTTAATTATACGATCTGATGTAACTTCTTTATAGTTTCTAAAAAATCAAAAAAAAAAAAAAAAAAAAATTTATCCTATTTTTCCAACAAACGGTAATAGAAGAACTCCCAAGAGGAAAACGTCTGTCTTTTCTTAGTGACTAAAAAATCAGAAGTGACAAGGACTAAGGTCACAGTCAATAGTCAGATAACGGAGTCCTCAGAGTTGTGTAGGAACTTATATTACGAAATACTGGCGTTTAGGGAAATTCGTAAAAAGGAAACGTCTCGTGTTAGATTTCATTAGTCTTCAAAGACCGTTAAGGGTCGTCTCTGTCCCTCCGGCCACTATAGAAGGTAACACCTTCTTCGGACAGGTTCGGTGTCCTGGTCTGGTGACAGGGAGACGTTGGAACGGAGGCACCAGACCACTTTCAGACGAGTTTAAGGGTACGTAGGGTGGGAGACTTCCGGAGACGGGGTAAGGGACGGGTCGTAGGTCTGAGGGTGACATGTGATGTACTAGATGACGACCATTGGATGAGGGGTAGACGTGAACGTCCCGACGGACGACAAACTGGGAGGTAGGTGAGGTTGGTTGAAGAGATGAGAACTCCCTGATTCTGTATGAAATAGGTCTTCGGACATCAGGAAGGTTCAGGTCAGAAGGAACCTAAAAGAGGGAGTTGGGAACCAATAATCTACCTCAAAGGAGCACAGAATGTCAATGAGAAATTAATCTCAATTTTAAGAATATGTTTACAGTTGACTTTTTTTTTTTTTTTTCGTGTTGAATTTTCAACTCTTAATGTAAAATGAACCGTCTGTTTTAACTCCTGAATTCGAGTCTCCGACGGAGAGTCTATCTAACGAAAACAATCCATCAATCTTATCCTTTGTCCACAGGTCTTACCGTCACCGATTTACTGTTCCTTCCCTTTTCGGACGTTTTTATATTGTTTCCTTCCAGGTTCCTGGTCTCACTCCTGGAATCCATCTTGTTTGTCGTGAGGACCGATCGGGTTAAATGTATCCCGCCCGGGTCCCTCTCTTTTTTTGTCTATTTTTCTCCTCGGTTTCCCGACCCCCAGAGTCGAGAGAGGGTGTGGGACCCCGTAAGGGGGTACGAGAAGAGAAACATAGAAACCCAGTCGTATGGGAGTGTGAAACTCCTACCTAAAAAGGACGATAAAAGATTTATTTTAACTAGACATTGTGACTAGATTCTCGATATTGTGTCAGACAAGTTCTGGACTCTCGATATTGTACCAGACGGTTCTGGGTTCTCGATATTGTGCCAGACAGACTCTCGATACTGTGCGACTCCAGAGATTACAGGTATCGAAGTTTAAAAACAACTCTGTTCTGTCTTGGTTCCTCTTATGTGATTGAGACTTCTCCCTTACTTCTTTGGTCCTATATGTCTTCAAAACCATTCTTTGTGGTCTATCAGTGTTAAAGTTCTCCAATGACAATTAATTTCTTTTGGTCTGTTAAGTTCAATTTCTTAAATCGTAAAATATACATACCCGTTTACGGTCTCCGACCCGAGTGGCTTTGGTAAGAAAAAATACTCGTGAAGTCGATAGTGTCTATCGACATGCCTTCACTCTCAACCTGGTATTTCCTTCGACTCGTGGCTTTTTAACTACGAAAGTTTAACACCACGACCTTTTCTGAGGACTCTCAGGGAACCTGACGTTACTCTAGTTTGGTTGACGTTCCTTTAGTTGGGACTTATAAGTGACCTTCCTGACTACGACTTCGACTTCGAGGTTATGAAACCGGTGGACTACACTTCTCTACTGAGTGACCCTTTCTGACTACGACCATTCACTTCACGTTCACAGAGAGTCAGCACAAGTTGAAAACAGTGGAGCATCTGACATTGGACGGTCAGAGGAGACAGGTACCCTAACAGGTCCGTTCTTATGACCTCACCCGTCGGTAAGGAAAGAGGTTCTCTAGAAGGGTTGGGTCCCTAGCTTAGGACCAGTAGACACAACGTCCGTCTAAGAAATGGTAGATAACCACCGAGAAATAGTTTATCAACTAATTAAACTAGTATGACGTCTTTGATTGTGTTGTAACGTTTCGTTAATAAGAGGTTATTTTTTTTTCACATGAAACTCAGGTTCAGAACACCGAAAGTAATATAGAACTCCGACCCCCTGTGTGGAGGCACCGTAGTCGTACAAACAATCGGTCAGTAGGAAAGGATCCCTCGTGAGTCCGAGACCAAGAAATGAGAGATCCGTAGGACAGTGGTAACGAAGTCTCTAAACTATAAAGTGGGACTTTTCAATCGTTGTCTTTTTTATTTTACCGGAAAGATTAGACGTGGTTTTAGTGTGGTGTGTGTATGTTTCAAAACCGTATAGACTCGACGTAAATAAGGAGTGCAACGAACTAAGAAACAGAGTAGTGTTGTTTCTAAACCTCACTGCCTGTAATTTGGGGGATCCGTACAGTGTCGAGAGTCCAGAACTTATCTGGAACAATATCGAGAATCCAGAGCTTGCCTGGTACAATATCGAGAATCTGTTTAGTCACAATGTCGAGATAAAATAAATCTTCTATCGTCCTTTTAGGTAGAAGCTCCGCACTCCCGTGCAGCTAGATTTCTGTACTCCTCTTCTCACGGGGTCACGCTCCCTCTCTCTCTTTCGCTTTCTCGTTCGAAACCAAGAAGATAAATATACAAATAGAGAGCGACCCGGACAGGATACATTTAACCCGGTCGGTCCTCACAACAAACAAAATGGACTCCAGGAGTGAGGCGAGGAGTCTGGAAGAAAACAAAGTAAAAGTACCCGAAAAGGGAAGGAAAAAACATCGGTGGCAGTAAAACCTGAGGAAAAGGGACAAGATGGATGGATTGTGATAGCAAACGAAAAATAAGAGAGTAAAAGTTTAAGGTGACAGTGAAAGCTTTTAGTCCAATATTAAATGATTTAAGTTTAAACAGAATTAATATCCAAAAGGTAGAAGGGTTTAGATGTAGAGGATCAGTTAATAGTTCCGTAAAGGATGACAAACTGGACAGTGTACGGATATAAGTCTTAAATGTAATTGTCAGGGGTTCTGATGTTCAAAGTTTGACTCTTCTGTCAGACACTAATGTAATCGAAAACTGTCTGTTTTATCGTAGGATAACGTTTATGGAAACTAAGTTTACATAGTACGAGGCTCCCAGGTAAAGGAAGTTTTCACGTTTTGAGTCTTCCCGTGCTTTACCTTCCTGTTTTACACTAAAAGTAACCCTTTGTAGACTGAAGTTACTGATGTAATTTATACGTATGTAAAGTTTCGTTCATTGTAAAAACATTATTAGTGGACCACCAGTGTTTAATTATGTACAGAATAATTAGAGAATTTTCCTTACCCTGGTTTATAACTTATATTTAAACTTGGTGTCAATAATATACTAGATGAAAAGAATTGAACAATTTTTGTTCAAATTTTTTAGTCTTAAATAATCTTTTGTCTCGGACTCAGTTTAGGACCATCTATAATAGTTAACTTTTTAATAAACTTATTAAAAGTCACTCTGTATACTATAATGTTTGACTTTAGTTCAATAGACTTCCCGTGGTCTACGTCTTTAAATTTTTGGACAAAGATCCTTACAGTTTTTATCTTTTTTTTTTTATTTTTATTTTGTATCACTTCGGACCGTATTAAGCATACAATCGTACAAACAATTAGTGATCAAAGTATAGTTGGTGTTTAGAGGGTAAGAAAGTTTCAAGAAATGTTAACACTTTAAAATAACAACATTTCTGCAGATGTATTGGACACCCGTCGGACAAAACTTCTTCAAAGATAGGTAAATGGTAAAAGAAACAGTATGTAAGTACATTTGAAGAAGGGAATTTCGGAATAAGAAAGGTAGTTAGTGAACCTCCGTTATAGAACAGTAATAAAGGGTATTCAGAGGATTTGACGAGAATCCTTTCCGAGTAAGGTGGGTGTGGAGACAATGATAACGGGACTAGAATAAATGTTGTCTAAGATGTGAACAGAAAGGGAGGGTAGGTAATAAGACTTAGGGAGGTCTCAATATTGTGAGACTAACATAGTATACATATGCACACACACACATTATACTTATACTATTATGAAGGTACATGGTCGTTGTTTGGTAAACACTCACACCCGTCTTGACGGGTCAGAGTAAGATCTAAACGTCCCCTTACCCTTTCTGGTTCGAATCGATATGAGAGAGTTTGTACACAATCAATACTTTTACTATAAGACGGTCTATAGTTCTGTAACGTTTTGGTACTCTTAATTATCTTACACCGTCCTATCACGGTCCTATCTGTTTATTTAGTCCGGTCTTTACCCACGTGTCCATAGACTTGTGAATTTAATGTTGGCTCTACTGTCCCGTCTACTGTTCTGTCCCATCTTATTTTTGACACAAGAAAAATCAATTACCAAGATCCTGTTTACACAGAGGTATACCTTTTATTTAATATCGAAATAAAGTGTGTATATGTTCTTAGTTGTGGACTACACATTGTATAAATTACAACTCTATTCAGACGTTTCGAATGTCCTCAACTGTAAGTTCTGATAGAATACTGAAGTCTCATTCTTTATAAAAGAAGATGGTATCCTGGGTTGTTTAAGGTGATGACCCGTATATGGGACACTTTTGGTATTAACTTTTTCTATGTACATAGGGTTACAAGTAACGTCGTGACAGTTACCGTGGGGTGAGGTCATGAGAACGGACCTTTTAGGGTACCTACCTCCTCTGACCATCCGACGTCAGGTACCCCAGTACTTCTCAGTCTGTGTTTACTCGTTGAAGTGAGACTGAAAAGTGAAAGTACGTAACCTCTTCTGTCACCGTTGAGTGAGGTCATAAGAACGGATCTCTTAGGGTCCCTACCCCCTCGGACCACCTGACGACAGATACCTCAGTGTGTCTCAGTCTGTGATGACTTCTCTGAATCGTCGTCGTCGTCGTCGTCGTCCTGTACCTTCGATGGATCTACAGGTGACTGTCTACTTACCTATTCCTTCAACACCATGTGTATGTGTTACCTTATAATGAGTCCGTAATTTTTTACTTACGTAAAATCATTCAAGATGACTACACCTACTTGGATCTCGGATAATATGTCTCACTACATTCAGTCTTTTTGTTTATAGTATATAATTACGTATATACACCTTAGATCTTTCTACCATGACTACTTGGATAAACGTCCCGTCGTTTCCTCCCCGTCTGTATATCTCGTTTGCACACCTGTGTCACTCCTTTCTCCTCCCATCCTGTTTAACTTTGTTATCTAATCTTTGTATACGTAACGGTGCATATTTTACCTATCGATCACCCTTAAATGACATACTGAGTCCCTCGAGTTTGGTCACTAAACATTTTTGGATTTCCCCACCCCACCCCACCTTCCACCCTCCCTCAAAGTTTTCCCTCCCTTTTATACATATGGATTCCGACTAAGTAGAAATACATACCGTCTTTGGTTGTGTTATAACATTTTGTTAATGGGAGGTTAATTTTGATTCAAAAATTTTCCCTTTTCAAAAAAAAAAAAAAAATTATTGTGTAATGTTCGTTGGACTTTCTCCATGTATAATTATTTCTTTTTTTTTTCCTTTTTGATTACGTTGTGTATTTTGGTCTACTTGAAAGTATAAATTTAGTACAAATTTTATTTTATTTATTTCGTGGCGTTTCGTAATTTTTTATTTTTATTTTTCTGTGTGTGTTTTCTCTGAACTTGTCCATGAAGTACTTTTTCTTTAGGTCACTAATTTTTATATAATTTTGTACGAGTTGGAATAAGTGTTAATTTTTCACCTTTTATTTTGGTATTCCTCTCTTGTTTACTTTCTTCTACCACCTCCTTATTCTGTCCTTTTAGTAGAAGAAGACGTGTTCATGTAGTTTTTAAGTAGACTTATACCTTGTTGAGGATGTTGTGTTTGAAGACTTACGATCGTCTTCTGGATTTTAAAGTTTTTTTCCGTTTAGTTCGAGGAATCTTACTCCATCCCGTTTTCTTCTTTTGTTCTTTGTTTATTAAAGTTCTACCCTGAACGTGGGGTCTCTCCTTTGACGCTTCCTCCTTCAAATTTGTATGAGTCTTTGGGGGAGTGTCCACTCCAAGTCCCATCTCGAAACCTTAGAGTCTACCCTCACTTGTCACCCACGAGTCTTCCGTTTTACCTCTTGAGTGGTGTATATAGTAACGACTCGTCGTGAAGGGTCGACTCTTCGTCGAGTATACGGAGGGACTGGGGTCACGACATGTCCCCTCCCCGTCCCACGTTCCGAGTCTGTGACCACAGTCTGGGTTCCCTCTTCTGACTCCAACTGACGGTACTCCTATGAGACTCACCGGTTACACTGTCGTCTCCCTGAAGTCCTTTTTCTGACTCTCAGGGTCTCATCATTCCCTAATAACTACGGGTCCTGTGATTAAATCTAGGAACCGTCTGTGGACGATTTTCGAGAGGTTGTCGAAAGTTTTGGACTTTTGGAACAACTTAGAGGTCCCCCATCTAAACTGTCCTGACTTCAAATACTCGGGTCTTCCCCTTCTCATTCAGTGACCGTGACTGTTTCGGTCTCTTTCACGGACTCCATCATCTGTTTTCGGTGGTTACGTCAGGACTGGGGTCTCCACCATCGATGGTGGTCCGACACTCGTCCGTGTCCAATAACAGGTGGTAAAAGACCCTCGGATTCGTCAAATCGAGAGGGCTCCCTGTGTGTTAAACCCCGTTTAAAGAGACCGTCTCACGTAATGGACGGAGTATGACATTGTTGTACACCGTCCAGAGATAGACACATCCGTGTGGGTCCGTATAGGGTTGACACCGACGATATGAGGAGAGAGAGGGGGTCGGTCTAACCCGTTCACTCGAGATTATTCGGAACAGGAAATGGAAACAGACCTGTCCCTTGTCTGTAGACTCCCACCGTATATTCGCTTCAGTCTGGCGTTTTATTTCGTCTTATTGCCCCTGACACACTGGTTTCTTCTCTTTCTCTTAATCGAGGTCGACAACGTCCACATCGTCTAATTTATGGACGTAAACCGCGTTCTGACACCTTCAATCCCCGTTCACACCTGAGACCCCCGTTTATGTTCGACCTCATTCCAGTTTAGACTCTGATTCACGTGGGATGTGACGTGTGTTACACAGTACTCTGGAAGGATCTCTATAACCTCCCAAAACCACACTCAAAGGGACCCACAAGAACCGACAATACATAACGAAAGTAGTAATCAAAACCCAAAAACAGAAGACACGATATATCGAAGATTCCAGAATCACGATGTCATTTCGCAACCCGGAATTAGGGACTCCACCCTCTGGGTTCAGGTCCTGAAACTTGATGGTCTCTTGAGAACTGGAGTACCTTGTGATTAGTTGTTCTCGATAGGGTTTCTGAAAGTAAAGTTGTGATTATGGTCCGGGTAAAGTTGTGGTTTTCCCGTCGTTCGAGGTCACGGTCTACAGGGTACGGGCATGAAGTCTTTTTGTCTTGGTGTTGTGACGTGTAATCGTCTGTCCGACGAGTTTCGGTATAGTTTAAGTATCTGTGGTGTTTTGTGTGATGACCTATGTCGTGACGGGATGTCTCCCTGTTCTAGGACGAGATAGGTGGTCTTTTGTCCGTTCTTAGGTTGGTTTGTCCTCTAGAAGTCTTTAGTGACCAGGTCAGAGTAGGTCTCCCTCGTCTGAGATGTCAATCGTCTTCGATGTCGGAAGGTCGGACGTTTTTCCTCTGTATTTTGTGTCACTTAATTTGTTCGACTTTACTGTCTCTTTGTAAGTCATCTACTTCCTTGTAAAATTTTTGGGTGTTCTGGTTTGTTTACTTTTATCTGTTATATGAAGTTTTTGTTAAGTCACATTACTATCATTTCTAATAGATTTTAGAACTTTTATTTTACCTATTTATCTGACCTCCTTATCTAGTTCTTCCACGTTCTTTACAAATTATTCCTGGATCTTCTTAATTTCTTATTTGTTGGACGTTACTTGTTACGTTATTCACTCTAAATTATATATGGTCTCCCTGGGTTAGTCTCTTCCGTTACTGTTGGGTGAGGTCATGAGAACGGACCTTTTAGGGTACCTGACTTCTCGGACCATCCGACGTCAGGTACCCCGGCGATTCTCAACCTGTGCTGACGCACTGAAGTTAAAGTGAAAAGTAAAAGTACGTAACCTCTTCCTTTACCGTTGGATGAGGTCACAAGAACGGACCTCTTAGGGTCTCTACCCTTCAGACCGACCGACGGCAGATACCCCAGTGTGTCTCAGTGTGTGTTGACTTCGCTGAATCGTCGTCGTCGTCGTCGTCTCCCTGGGTTATCGTCTCCGTCTTTTCGTCTATTCACTCTACCTTCTGTCTTACCATCTTTATTGACTTCGTCTCACGTTATTATTCTTATTTCTTATTTTACTTTACTCCTACCAGAGTCTCTGGAGACCCTGTAATTCGTATTGTAATTTTAGTAGTAATCGTCAGGGTCTTCTTGTTTTGTTTTCCTTTCCCGTACTCTTTTATAAACTCTCCTAATATCATTTTATGAAGGGATTTTACCCTTTACTTTATTAGTGGGTTTAGGTCCTTCGGGTCTCTCAGGGTATGTCCTATTTGGGTTTCTCTTTGTGTGGTTCTGTATATAACTAGTTTGATTTTTTTTAATTTCTGTTTTCTGATTATAATCTTCGTCGTTTCCTTTTCGTTACTTATTTTATGTTCCGTTTGTCGACTAACAATTTGTCTTTAAGACGTCTGGTATTCCCTCACCATTCTATATGAATTTTACTAATCTTCTTTTTCTGAATTTTGGTTCTAATGAGATAGGTCGCTCTTAGAGTAAGTCTAAGTTTCCTCCTTTAGTTTTGGAAATGTCTGTTCGTTTATGATTCTCTTAAATCATGACGGTTTGGTCGAAATGTTGTTTACGATTTCCTTAAAGAGATCTGTCTTTTGTTTTCTCTTTCTTTCTGGATGTTTGGTTTGCTTTTTGTTGTTTACCATTCTCCTAGTACGTATAACTATTAATGGTATTTACGTTCACCTGGTTTATAAGGTTGGTTTTCTGTGTCCAATCGATTTACCTACGATTTTGTTCTGGGAATATATAAGACAACTATTCTCTATATGGAGTCTAGATTCCTATTTATGTCTGACTTTCACTTCCCGACCTTTTTCTAAATGGTACGTTTGTCTTTAGTTTTCTTTCGTCTTCATCGTTATAAGTATAGTGTATTTTATTTGAAATTTCTTTGTTTCTTCCTGTGATGTATTACTAGTTAGGTTCTTCTTATATATTGTTAATATTTATATGTTTGTGAAGAATATGTATTCTGTTTGCGATTGTCAATAATTTCCTCTTTAGCTCTCTTTATTTTATTATTACCCTCTTAAATGTGTTAAGTGTGATTACCTGTCGAGTGAGTCTGTCTTTTAATTATTCCTTTGTGTTCAAAATTTACTATGTAACTTGGTCGGCCTAGATTAACTTTAGATGTCCCGTGAAGTACGTTTTTGTCATCTAAAGTGAAAAAAGAGGTCACGTGTACCTTATAAGAGGTCCTATCTAATATAGAACATAGTGTATAGTTTGAAACCGTTTTATTGTTTTTTACTTTAATAAAATTCGTAGGAGATACTTGGTGTTACTATATTCTAATGTACAGTTGGTGTCCCCCTTCCTTTTTTGATATATTTTGTGTCTGTATAACTCTGATTTACCATACTAAGAATTACTGGTTGCCTAGTGACTTATTTAGTTTTATATGGATCGTCGTTTACTGTTGAGTTTTGGATACCCTAAGTAATTTTAGTCACAAGTCTCCCTACAAATATGGTTATTTTTGAACGGAGTTCTTTGTTCTTTTTGAAGTTTACTTGTTGGATTGGAACTTGGATTTCGTTGATCTTTGTCTTCTCGTTTTGTTTTGTTTTGTTTTGTTTTTTTAATCATCTTCCTTTCTTTAGTATTTCTGGTCTCTTCTTTATTTACCTTTTCTTTAATTTCTCTGTTATTGTTTCTAGTGATTTTCGACCAAGAAACTCTTCTATTTGTTTTAACTGTTTGGTAATCGGTCTAGGTAATTCTTTTTTTCCCTCTTCTGAGTTTAGTTATTTTAATCTTTACTTTTACTTCAATGTTGTTTGTTGTGTATTTATGTTTCCTAGTGTTCTCTGATGACATACGTGGATATACGGTTATTTTACCTGTTGAACTTTCTTTACCTGTTTAAAAATCTTTTTATATTGGAAGGTCTTGACTGGGTCCTTCTTTATCTTTTATACTTGTCTGGTTACTGTTTGGGTCTTTATATTTGACGTTATTTTTTTAATATTGGTTTTTTTTTGGTTTTGTTTTGTTTGTTTTGTTTTGGGTCCCACTCTGCCGAAGGTCCACTTAAGATAGTTTAAAATTTCTCGATTGTGAATATGACAAGTTCGTGAAGGTCCTTTAACATCTCCTTTCTTTTGAGGAGTTAAGTAAGAAGCTCCGGTGTTAGTGGGACTATTTCGGTTTCTAAGGTGTGTACATGTGTGTTTTTAATGTCCGGTAACTATCTATCTACATTTTTAGGACTTCTTTTAAGATCGTTTGTCTTAGGTTGTTGTGTAATTTTTTAGTACTTAGTACTAGTTCACCCGAAATAGGGTCCCTTCGTACATAAGGAGTTATATATGTTTAGTTAGCTACACTATGTGGTATGATTGTTTAACTTTTTATTTTTGGTATACTACTAGAGCCATCTACGTCTATTTCGTAAGTTGTTATAAGTTGTGGTTAAATACTATTTTTAAGAGGTTTATCATTCGTATCTTCTTAGGATGGAGTTCTATTATTCGAGTGTCGTTTGTAATAAGATCACCATTTTTTGACTTTCGTAAAGGAGATTCTAGTCCTTATTCTGTTCTCACGGGTGGTATTGGTGACGATAAGTTATCAAAACCTTTAGGATCGACGTTGTCAGTCTGTTTTTTTTTTTTTTTTTTTTTTTTTTTTTTTTCTTTTCTTTTCTTTCTTTCTTTACTTTTATTAGGTCTAACCTTTACTTTTTCATTTTAATGGTGACAACTTCTTCTTTACTATGACATATCTCTTTGGGATTTCTACTGTGGTCTTTCAGTGATTTCAATTAGTTACTTATATCATTTTAGTGTCTTCCATTTTAGTTATGTTTCTTTAGGGAACCTAAGGATATGTGATTGTTACTTTTAAGTCTGTCTCTTTAATTCTTTGTTAGGTGACTGGTAACGTTGTTTTTCTTATTTTATGGATCCTTATGCGGATAGATTTCTCTTTTTTTTTTTATGGACATGCGTCTTTTGATATTCTGTCACTACTTTCTTTAGTTTGTGTTGAGTTCGTCTACCTCTTTATATGGTAAAAGAACTTTACCTTCTTAGTTGTGACCTTTTACTAATATACTGGGTTACGATAGATGGCTAAGTTACGTCATAGTAGTTTGATAGTTACCATTACAGGTGTCTTGATCTCTTTTTTTTTTTTTAAGTGTTTAACATACCTTTGTGATTTCTGAGGTTTATCGGTTTCATTAGAACTCTTGTTTTCTTTTTTTTACCTCGACCTACTTAGTTCGAAGGACTGAAGTCCGACATCATGTTTCGATGTCAGTAGTTTTATCACACTATGACCGTACTTTTGTCTTTATATCTGTTTGCGTTGTTCTATCTTTCGGGTCTTTATTTGGGTGTATGGATACCCATGGAATAGAAACTGTTTCCTCCGTTCATATATGTTTCTTTTTTCTGTCGGAGAAGTTATTCACCATGACCCTTCTGACGTCGATGTACCTTTTCTTACTTTGATATTGTGGAAAATTATGGTATGTGTTTTTATTTGATTTTTTACCTAATTTCTGAATTTCCCTTCCGGTCTTTGATATTTCAAGGACCTTCTGTCGTAACCGTCATGTGGGGAACTGTATTTAATGTCGTACTGGGAGACATTGAGTGGAGGGTCTTATTATTTTTATTTTTGTTTTTATTTGTTTACTCTGTACTAATTTTCGAAAACGTGTCGTTTTCTTCGATAGTTATTCCACTTTTGGTTGGAAGTCTTACCCTCTTATATTTTCGTTTACTTAGTTGACTGTCTCCTAATTAGAGGTTACATATGTTCGTTAAGTATGTTTAGTCATGTTCGTTTGTTCGTTGGGTTAGTTTTTCACCCGTCTTTTGGATTTATGTGTACATCGGTTTCTTCTGTATGTGTATCGGTTATTTGTGTACTTTTCTACGATCTGTAGTGAGTATTAATCCCTTTATGTTTATTTTGATGTTACCACATAGTGGAGTGTAGAAAGTCTTACCATTAACCGTTTTTTAGATGTTTGTTACTTTCGACCTCTCCAACATTCCTTTTACCCTGATAGAACGTGGTAACCACGCTTACAGTTAACCATGTCGGTGATACCTCTTGTCATAGTCAAGTCAGTGAGTCAGCACAAACTGAGAAACTCTGGGGTACTTAGTGTCGTACGGTCCGGAGGGACAGGTAGTGGTTGAGGGCCTCAAGTGAGTTTGAGTACAGGTAGTTCAGCGACTACGGTAGGTCGGTAGAGTAAGGGCCAACAGGGTAAGAGGAGGACGGGGGTTAGGGAGGGTTGTAGTCCCAGAAAAGGTTACTCAGTCGAGAAGTGTAGTCCACCTGTTTCAAAACCTCAAAGTCGAAATCGTAGTCAGGAAAGTTACTTTAGGGTCCTGACTAGAGGAAATCCTTCCTGACCAACCTAGAGGAACGTCAGGTTCCCTGAGAGTTCTCAGAAGAGGTTGTGATGTCAAGTTTTCGTAATTAAGAAGTCACGACTCGAAAGAAGTGTCAGGTTGAGAGTTTAGGTATGTACTGGTGACCTTTTTGGTATCGGAACTGATCTACCTGGAACCAACCGTTTCATTATAGAGACGAAAAGTTATACGATAGTTCCGACCAGTATTGAACGGAAGGTTCCTCATTCGCAGAGAATTAAAGAACCGACGTCAGTGATAGACGTCACTAAAACCTCGGGGGGTTTTATTTAAGACTGTGACAAAGGTAACTAAGGGGTAGATAAACGATACTTCACTACCCTGGACTACGGCACTAGAATGAAAAGACTTACAATTCGAAATTCGGTTGAAAAAGTGAGAGGAGAAAGTGAACGTAGTTCTCCTAAAAGTCAAGGAGCAGTGAAAGATGGTATTCCCACCACAGTAGACGGATAAACTCCAATGACTATAAAGAGGGTCCTTATAAGCAAGGTCGAACACGAAGGAGGTCGGGTCGTAAAGAGAACTACATGAGACGTATATTCAATTTATTCGTCCCACTGTTATATGTCGGAACTACATGATGAAAAGGTTAAACCTTGGTCAGACAGGTCAAGATTGACAGGTCATCATTGACAAGGAAGGACTGGACGTATATCCAAAGAGTTCTCAGTCTAGTCCACCAGACCATAAGGGTAGAAAAAGTCTTAAAAGGTGTCAAATAACACCAGGTGTATGAGTTTTCGAAACCGTATCAGTTATTTCGTCTTTCACTTTCTTTCACTTTCACTTCAGTGAGTCAGCACACACTGAGAAACGCTGTCATCGGATGGTCCGAGGTGACAGGTACCCTAAAAGGTCCGTTCTTATGACCTCACCCGAAGGTAAAGGAAGAGGTCCTTCTAGAAGTGTTGGGTACCGAACTTGGACCCAGAGGACGTAACGTCTGTCCGCGAAATGGTAGAGTCGGTGGTCTAGGAGATTATTTCATCTTTATTTAAAAAAAGACCTTGAGTAAACGAAAAAGTTACTAGGTCTCATACAACCGTTAAACTTGAGACCAAGGAGACGGAAAAGAATTTTGTCGAACTTGTTGACCTTCAAGTGTCAAGTGAATGACTACTTCGGACCTAACGTCTTAAAACTCGTAATGAAATGTTAGCACACTCTACTCACGTTAACACACCATCAAACTCGTAATAAACCGTAATGGAAAGAAACCCTAACCTTACTTTTGACTGGAAAAGGTCAGGACACTGGTGACGACTCAAAAGGTTTAAAAGACCGTATAACTCACGTCGTGAAAGGTCGTAGTAGAAAGTCCTAAACTTTATTGAGTTGACCTTAAGGGAGTAGAGGTGATCGAAACAAGCATGACTACGAAAGATTCCGAGTGAACTGAAGTGTAAGGTCCTACAGACCGAGATCCTCTCACAAGTGTGGTAGTACTAATAGACCCAACACATCGAGTAAAAACATGTCAAGGAGACACATAATAACGGTGGAGAAGAATTGTAGAAGACGAAGACAATTCAGGTCTGGTAAAGACAGGAAATAGCTCGGGTAGAAACGTACTTTACAAGGGAAGTATAGAGATTAAAAGGAATTCTCTAGAGATCAGAAAGGGTAAGACAACAAAAGGAGATAAAGAAACGTGACTAGTGACTCCTTCCGAAAGAATAAAGAGGAACTGAAAGAAACCTTGAGACATAAGTCTACATATATAGAAAGGAAAAAAGGAAACGAAAAGCACAGAGAAGAAAAGTGTCGATAAACATTCCGGAGACGTCTATCGGTAAAAGGAAAAAACGTAAAGAAAAGGTACCTCTACCAGAACTAGGGACAGAGGACATGTTACGGTTCTTGGAGGTAGGTATCAAGTAGTACGTGAGACAGAGAGTATAGATCAGGGAATTTAGATAAAGAGTAAATGTGACATATTAGTATTCCCTGAACTAAATGTAGTATGGACTTACCAGATCACCAAAAGGGGTGAAAGAAGTTAATATCAGACTTAAACAGTCATTCCTCAAGTACTAGACTCGGTGTCAGTCGAGGGTCAGAACAAAAACGACTGACATATCTGGAAGAGGTAGAAACCGACGTTTTTTATATTAGTTAGACTAAAGTAACAATTGGTAGATCACTACAGGTATACATCTCAGAAGAGGACACAACAACCTTCTCCTACAAACGATTGTGGTCACGTAAGAGAACCGTTTTGAGATAATCTGAAACGAGATGAAGTAAGGTATAAGGTTCGGGTTTAAACGGGTAACGAGGTCCACAAAGATCTGAAGGATGAACACGTAAGGATTAATACTTTTCCTGCAGAAAAAACCCAGAATCAAGATTTTCCAGAACATCAAGAAGTATCTTGACAAGTTGAAGTCGAAAAAGTCACAATGACAAACCCCGGATCCGAACCTAATTACACTATAAATTACCAAACGGAACCTATGTTTGTCTAGAAAGACAGTAAAAACTCTAACGTAGGTTCATAACGTAAAGTCTGAGAAAACAACTGGTACTACCGATGAGGTAAAGAAGATTCCCTAAGGACGGGAGTCATCATCTATATTTCTAGTAGACTCAACTTAAGTGGGCAAGGTCAGGTAAAATCAAGTGACTAAGGATCTTACAGTTGCAAGTGACAACGGTAGAGAACAAACTGGTGAAGGTTAAATGGAACTAAGTAGCTGGATTGTAAGGTCCAAGGATACGTTATGACGAAAAATGTCGTAACGTGGAACGAAGATAGTGGTCAGTGTAGGTGTTTACCCATAACAAAAATGAGACCGAGGTAGGGAAGTAAGAAAGATCTCAATAAAGAGGTGACTAGAGGTCATCGTGTGACCCGTGGATGGCTGGGTCCCTCAAAGGGAAGGTCATAGGATAGCCGACTCTTCTCGATAGGTATAGACTTCAGTCCCCGCCGCCGACTCTCCTTTTTGTGGTGTAGGTACCTCGTCGTCGACGCGCCCGTTTCCTTCCGGCTCTCCTCGGTGAGGCACAAGTTACAGTCTTCCCCGCCGACATTCCTCTATGAGGAACATGTTCCATTCCTCGTCACCGACGCGAAACGACCTCGTCGGTACTTCTCTATGGGGTGAAGGTTCCATTCTCTTTGGGTTCATTCTACCCTCCACAACACTCTCCCGTAGTTTCGCGTCTGTGTGACTTTGCTATTAGTGTCTTTTTATTGATTAGACTAGTGTGCCTGGTGTTGGAACAAATTGAGTTACTTTGATGTCGTGCGGTACACCCCGGTGGGTTCTATCGTCCCAGTACCACCTCTCCAGACTGTCTTACACCGGGTGACCTATTCCCTTACCGTTTGGTGAAGACTAAAGAACGGAACTCTTGGGGTACTTGTCATACTTTTATTGTCATACCTATGAGGAATTTTTGATCCTTATTTTTATGGTATAATGAGTTTTTAGGGTGATGACCTGTATGTGGGACACCTTTGGTTTTAACTTTTTCTGTCTACATGGGGTTATAAGAAACGTCGTGATAAAGGTTATTGAACCTGTACCCGTGTTGGATCTACAGGTAACTATCTACTTACTTATTTCTTGAACATGTATATACTCGATATGTTACCTCGGTATTTTTTCTTACGTAAACTCAATCAAGATCACTCCACCTACTTAGATCTAAAATAATATGTCTACTTCATTCAGTCCTTCTCTTTTTGTTTATAGAGTATAATTATGTATATGTACCTTAGATCTTTCTACCATGACTACTTGGATAAAAGTCCCTTCGTTACCTCTGTGTCTGTATCTCTTGTCTGAACACCTGTATCCCACCCCCATTCCTTTCCCACCCTTCTTACCTCCCTCATAAGTGATGGTATACATTTTATCTCTCGGTCACCTTTAAAAACGTACTAGTTCCTCGAGTTTGGGTCACGAGACACTGTTACATCTCCCTACCCTACCCTAACCCACCGTCCACCCTCTCTCCAAGTTCTCCCTCCCTGTATACATATGGACGTCGACTTAGTACAAATACATACCCTCTCTGATTGTATTATAACATAAATGACATATTAACATTTCGTTAATAGAAAGTTAATTCTTATGTATGTAAATTTAACTTTTCCATTTTAAGACTGATGTTAAAACTTTTATTTTGTATTCTATAAGATGGTGTATGGATAGTCTAACCGTTTTTAATTTTCAGACTGTTATAGTTCACGAATGCCCTACACCTCGTAACCTTCGTTGAGATGACGAACACCGTCCACTTTACCAATGTGGTGGAATCTGACAAAGTGATTTATACTTCTACACGAATAGAATGTTAAGTTTTTCCCGGGAAGGGTCTTTTTGTACACGTACAAGTGTTCCTCTGTACATCTTTGTCAATATTCGTTATGACAACATCATGGACTTTCGACCTTTGGAACCTACAGAAAGATAATATCATTGAACAGGTCACACAAGTATGTCACCTTATGGACAACTACTTTTACTCATCTAATGTCAGTGTGTTTCGTTCTCTGTTGTAATTCATTTTCTTCACTCTGTTACTCCTTACTCAAGTTAATATATTTTAAATTTTGTTCATTCTGACTTGACAACGTAAAGTCCTATATGTACATTGACACAGATAAAAAGTGGAGACGTCTCTACCATTTTCATAGATTAATTTGTCCCGGAATTAGTGGTGTGTGCAGTCCTAACACTTGTGACTGACACTTGTCTTTCCCTGAGACCACACTCCTGTTCCGAGTGAGAGACTGAACTCACACCAGTGTCCCCAAAAACGGAGTATTAAAAAGTTATTTGCTATGAAGGTTCAAAACACGTAAAAAGAGATATGACGGAAATACAGTGTTGTCTTTGTCTAATAAATTTTTTTTAACAGTTGATCTGTTCGTACTTAGTTTTATGTGTTTATGCGAATACCTTGTTAACCCAGTTCGGTTAAAACAGACTCCTTCTTTAACGGGGACAGAACTCATTTAGAGTGAATACCTGGAAAGTAGGGAATACAACAGTGTCTGTCCTTTATATAAAGGAATAAAGATTTGACCCGAGAGTTTTTAAGAATAACACCTGAGATACATATAAAAATACCCTTACTATAAGTCTACATTAGGTCTGTACCATGTATAAAAAATAAATAAATAAAAATAATTTTTTAACATTAAAATAAAAAAAATTAAAATTAAAAATGAAATAAAATGAAATGTTATGACATAACCAAAACGGTATATAACTGTACTTAGACGGTGTCCACATGTACTCAAGGGTTAGGACTTGGGGAGAGGGTGAAGGGTGAGGTATAGTAGAGAGACCTAGTGGGGGAACGTGGTCGGGGTTCGTAGGACATAGGACATAGTTTGTATCTGACCGTTAAGCAAAGAATGTACTATCATATGTACAAAGTTCCGGTAAGAGGGTTTAGTAGGGTGGGAGAGGGAGAGGGAGTCTCAGGTTTTCAGGCAAGATATGTGGATACAGAGAAAAAGACAGAGCGTATGTCCCAATAGTAATGGTAGAAAGATTTAAGGTGTATATACACAATCATGCGACATAACCACAAAAAGAAAGACCGAATGAAGTGAGAGGTTTCTTTTGTATGCCTACGGATTGTTTGTGTACTTTTCTACGAGTTGTAGTGAGTAATAGTCTCTTTACGTTTAGTTCTGGTGTCACTCCATGGTAAAGTTTGGTCAGTCTTACCGACGCTAGGTTTTCAGACGTTCGTTATTTACGACCTCTCCCACACCTCTTTTCCCTTGGGAGAATGTGACAACCACCCTTACGTTTGATCATATCGGTGATACCTCTTGTCACACCTCTAAGGAATTTTTTTTTCGTTTATCTTGACGGTATACTGGGTCGTTAGGGTGACGACCCGTATGTGTGGCTCCTTTAGTCTTAACTTTCTCTGTGTACATGGGTTTACAAGTAACGTCGTGGCAAATATTATCGGTTCTGTACCTTTGTTGGATCTATAGGTAGTCGTCTACTTACTTATTCTTTCGACACCATGTATATGTGTTACCTCATAATGAGTCGGTAACTTTTATTATGTACACTTAGTCAAGATTACTCTACCTACTTTCACCTCGGCTAATATGTATAAAAAATTTTACCTATTTTCAGTTTACTGACTCTTTTCTAATTACAGTTCCCCTTTCTACTGTCAACCGTTATATAAAGGAAAACTGATACCGTTCTTTGAACCCGTTCAAAGACGACCGGTTAGAGTCTTTCTCTCCAACGGTAGGACTGACAACGAGTGGTTCACGGAGACTGTAAGTCCGGAGTAGGAAGGGATCCGAGACGGGAAGTCTCGGAAGGGGTAGGTCGTGTCAGTAAGCGGAGAGTCGTTCCGGTACCCCCATCCGTCCCGTATACAACACTGACTACCAAATATCAAAAAATAACCTAAAAGATAATGAATGAAAAACGACACTTGTTGGGTGAGTTTTGAATTACTGAATTTCTTCATTGATAAAGAAATCGAGTTTAAGACAATTGATCGACACGTCCAAGGAGACCAATCCCAATTGAGTCGATTAAAATCGACCTGACCGATTACTCAGTAGGACGTCAGTGAATCATTCTATTAAAGGGAGTACACAGACCGGGTTTACTGTCCTGTGAACCAGTGTTCCTTCAGTAGTGGGAAGTCCAGTTGGACCTAAAACAATAGACAGTCAGTCTCAAGGACCTCATCATTTCCGTCCATTCAGTGTTCACGTCAGTGTTACATACAGACGTCCACAGTGGAAAATTAAAAAAAAAATTAAAAGAAAAATAATCTGACATTAACGACATATTACGACACAACCAAAGACGACATGTTTTTTGCACTTAGTCGATATTCATATGTATATGGGGAAGAAAAATCTGGAGGGTAATGGTGTAGGATGGAGAGATCCAGTGATTTCCCGTGGCTCGACTCGTAGGACATGAGATGTCGTGGAAGGGTAAACGACAACAACGACGATCAGTGAGCCATTACAGACTGAGAAACATTGGGGTACTTAAAGTCGTACGGTCCGAGGGGACAGGAAGTGATAGAGGACCTCAAACGAGTTTAAGTACAGGTAACTCAACCAATACGATTGATTAGTAGAATAGGAGACGGTAAAGGATGAGGAGGACGAGAGTCAGAAAGGGTCGTAGTCCCAGAAAGGTTACTCAACCGAAAAACTTAGTTCACCGGTTTATGACTTCAAAATCGGAATCGTAGTCAGGAAGATTAAGTCTCAACTAAACGAAATCCTGACTGACCGAACTAGAGGAGAGTTAGGTTCTCCGAGAATTCTCAGAACTTTCCAACAACGACTCGACACTTGTTAAGGTCCTAAGAACCGGAGGTCTCCTCTCCATAAGTTAGGTCATGGTCACTACTCCGAACTAGTGAGTCTCTAAAACACATTATTTCAAAATAATTTCATATTTTCTCTATCTCTTTCGAAGACTGTATCTGTAGTCTTCCCCCGTCTTCCTCACGGGGGAGTGATCAAAATTCGTTCTTCAATATATGGACAATCCTCCGACAATTTTCAATTACAGAGCCTTGAGTCTCTCACCGTGGTCCCAGGAGTGGGTGTTGTGTGCGTAAAACTCTTTTGAAACCGTGTTCCATTCAGTACGATCTGGTATTTTGTTGTCTGTGCTAAAAACTTCTTTCCGTCAAAAGGTTCGTTTATGTATCAGAGTAATTGTATCGAATTCTGTTGTAAAGGTACTCATTTTGTATGACCAAACAACTCGGCAATAACTAAGACTCTGAATCCACCTTGGTTGGACTCCTTTCTGTCTCAGATTCCATTTGTGTATCAAGTAATTGTAATGAATTCTCTTTGTAAAGGTATTCTTTTTATGAAACCAATCGAGTTCCAAACTCTTTTCAATTCAAGTCCACCTTGGTCCACAGTAGTCCTGGTGTCTCTTAAAATTCTCTTTCGAGGAAAATTAAAACATATCTCTTCCCTTTTTGTTTGTTTGTTTGTTTTTTTAGACTGTGAACATCAAACAAAGGAGGACAGCGAATTCTCTTTCCATTTTTGTTCAGACTGTGAATGTCGGATAAAAGAGACAAACCTCCGGGGATCGGAAAGATGGACAATGGAAGAGTCAGAAGAAATCGTAATGTGAAACTTTTGTAGTTAAACAGTAATAAGTCGGAAGTAACATGTCCAGTTTCAGAGTGCAGACATGTACTGATAACCTTTTTAGTATTGAAACTGATATGTCTGAAAATAGCCGTTTCACTACAGAGACATAAAAATTATACAACAGATCCAAACAGTATCGAAAGGTAACTTCCTCCTTCACAGAAAATTAAAGTACCGACGTCAGTGGTAGGTGTCACTAAACCCTCGGGTTCTTTTACTTTAAACAGTGACGAAGGTGCAAAGAGAGAAGATAAACGTATTTCACTGTCCTGACCTACATTACTAGAATCAAAAAACTTACAACTTAAAATTCGGTCGAAAAGTGTGAAGAGAAAGTGGGAGTAGTTCTGCGAGAAATCAAGGAGAAATGAAAGAAGGTAATCTCAACACGGTAGTCGTGTAGACTCCAACAACTACAAAGAGGACCGTTAGAGGACCCCACCCCCCCCCCCCCTTAAGTCGAACACTAAGTAGGTCGGACAGTAAGTGTACTAAATACTTGACTTGACTTGAGACGTGTATTCAATTTATTCGTCCCACTGTTACGTTTCAAAAAAGTATGAGGAAAGGGTTTAAACTTGGTCATGTAAAAAGGTACAGCCCAAAATTAACGACGAAGAATTGGACGTATGTCTAAAGAGTCCTCTATCCTTTCCACCAGATCATAAGGGAAAAGAAATTCTTAAAAGGTGTCAAACAACGTTAGGTGTCTCAGTTTCGGTTACTTCGTCTTCATCTACAAAAAAGATCTTAATAGAACGAAAATAAACTAAGTCACCTACAAACGTTAAACTAGAGACGAAGGAGACATAAAAGATTTAGATTGAACATGTAGACCTTCGGATCGAACTTCCTAAAACTGGTATTGGAATGATCGTACCCCTTACACATATTAACATACCATCAAACTTATAAGAAACTATAACGGGAAGAAACCCTAACCCTAAAGGGACATCGAGTCTACCAGTTCTTAGACGGACGTTATGTTATCTAGACCCAAACTAGGAACCCAACCCGTCCAGCGGACCTCTGCCTTACCGATGGTTGAGATCATCTTAACGGAACTCCTAAGGTACCTGTCTCCTCGGACTGTTCGACATCAGGTACCCCAGTGTTTGTCAGTCTGTGGTAACTTGTTGACAGCGAAAAGGAACCCTAACATAATTTTTGAATGGAAAAGGTCAGGACACCGGTGACTCAAAAGGTTTAAACGACCGTATAACTCACGTCGTGAAAGTGTCGTATTAGAAAATCCTAAACTTTATCGAGTCGACCTTAGGGTAGTGGAGATGTTCGGAACAAGTATGATTAAGAAGGTTTCCGGGTGAACTGAAGTGTGAGGTCCTACAGACTACGATCCACTCACTGGTGTGGTAACACCAATAGACCCAGTAATTCTGGACAAAAATATCAAGAAGATACATAAGAACGATGGTGAAAAATCGGGGAAGACGAAGACAATCCATGAATGGTAAAGACAATTAATAATACGGGTAAGAACGTACTTTAAAAGGGAGCTATCGAGGTTAAAAGAATTGCTCTAGAGATCATAAAGGGTAAGATAACAAAAGGACATAAAGAAACATGACAAGTAAATTCTTTCAGAAGACCAAAGGGGAACGATAAGAGACCTTGAGACGTGAGTTAACCTATGTAGGAAGGGAAAGAGGAAACAGAAATCGAAGAGAAGAAAGAAGTCGATAAATATTTCAGAAGAGTCCATTGACGAAACGGAAGAACGTAACCCCCCCTACGTTCTCCCCCCACTGGGAAACCCTATTCATACCGGTGACGAAGGACATGTTACAATATTTACAGGTAGGTATCAAGAAGTCCGAGAGACAGATGGTCTATACTAGGAAACTTAGATAAACAGTACAGGTGATATATTATTATTTCCTAAAATAAGTCCAGTATAGACTTACTGGATCATCAAAAGGAAAAAAAAAAAAAAAAAAAAAAGGGGTTAAATTCGACTCAAAGCGTTATTCCACAAGTATTAAACTCGGTGTCGGTCGAGGGTCAGAACAAAACGACTGCATATCTCGAAGAGGTAAAAGCCGAAGTCTTTACATTAGTTAGACTAAAACCACAACTGGTAGACCACTACAGGTGCACATTTCAACAAAGAACCCAACAACAATTTCACAAAAACGATACTGGGTACACAAGAGAACTGTTTTAAAACAATCGGAAACGGGACGAAGTAAAACATGAGGTTCCAGTTTAAACGGACAATGACGTTCATAGACAACTGAAGAACGAAAACGCAAGATTTAGGGAGACTACTTTTCTCGGAGTGATCACCGAGTCTGGTATTTATTAAACGGACAATTACGTCCTCTAGACCCAAACCAAGGACCCAGTCTTTTTAGAGGTCTAAAAAGTAAACAAAGGATTTCAACTAATTTAGAGTAAACATCGTTTGGTCTCTACGACAAGGACCGTAGGAGGGACTTCTCTAGTCAATCGAGTCTGAGTGAGCACTAAGATAAGGAACGTCAAGGGATTAGAAGAAGACCCCTGTCTACGATGACTGAGAGGAAGAGAAGGTTGTCTTTTGGTGTGAAGAAAAAGAGTCACAGTGGTTGGTAGAAAGATTTTCATAAATTTTCGTAACTCCCTATTTCTTTTAGAACGACTATTTCTACGTCGGATTAAGAAATAAAAATAAAAATAAATAAATAAATAAAAATTAAAATTTTAGAAATTAAGAATGTACACAAGGGTTTCTTCTTGGGGGGAGGGTGGAGGGAGGGGTATTGTAGAGAGACCCAGTAGGGGTACGTGGTCGGGGTTCGTACGACATAGGACGCAGTCTGTATCTGACCGCTAAGCTAAGAATGTACTATCATATGTACAATCTTACGGTAAGAGGGTTTAGTAGGGTGGGAGAGGGAGAGGGAGACTCAGGTTTTCAGGCAATATGTGTAGACACAGAAAAAACGACAGAACGTATGTCCCAGCAGTAACGGTAGAAGGATTTAAGGTATATATACACAATCATATGACATAACCACAAAAAGAAAGACCGAATGAAGTGAGACATATTAGCCGAGGTCAAAGTAGGTAGAGTAGTCTTGACTAAGTTTACTTAAGAAAAATTGCCGACTCATTATGAGGTAACACATATACATGGTGTCGAAAGAATAGGTAAGTAGACGACTACCTGTAGATCCAACAAAGGTACAGGACCGATAATATTTGTCACGACGCTACTTGTAACCCCATGTACACAGAGAAAGTTAAGACCAAAGGAGTCACACATACGGGTCGTCACCCTAACGACCCAGTATTCCATCAAGATAAACGTTAAAAAATTCCTTAGAGGTGTGACAAGAGGTATCACCGACATGATCAAACGTAAGGGTGGTTGTCACATCCTCCCAAGGGAAAAGAGGTGTGGGAGAGGTCGTAAATAACGAACGTCTAAAAACCTAGCGTCGGTAAGACTGACCACACTTCACCATAGAGTAACACCAAAACTAAACGTAAAGAGATTATTACACACTACAACTCGTAGAAAAGTACACAAACAATTGGTAGGTATACAGAAGAAACCTCTTTACAGATAAATCAAGAAACCGGGTAAAAAACTAACCCATCAAATAAAAAGACCTTAACTCTACGTATGCAACGAACATATAAAAACTCTAATCAACAAACAGTCAACGAAGTAAACGATAATAAAAAAAGGTAAGTCTTACATTCTGGTCTTTAATATTTTGAGGATCTCCTCTTGTATCCGTTTTGTGAGAGTCTGTATTTAATGTCGTCCTAGGAGATACTAGGTGGAGGGTCTTAAGACCTTTATTTACGGCAGATTAAGAAATAAAAAATTTTCAGTAGAAAGACTTATTTTCAATCTATAAAGTCACGATTGTAAAAAAAACTTTTTTTTTTTTTGTTTGAATAAAAGAACGTCTAAATTCCTTCTCTTCCGTTTGAGAGACGTTCTCAACTTAGAATAATGAGAAACCCGGAGTAAAAGGGTTTATTAATATATGTGTGTTCTGTCTTCCTATTATACAATGTTATTTTATTATTCACTGGGGATTTTTGGAGTTTCACGGAACTTCTGTAACGACAATCAAAGGGGTTGATACAAGACCGTGATTATTAGAGTCTAAGTGTCTTGATTTCACTCTAGAGTTCTCATTCAATCGTTAGCGTTTTATTACTCTAGAGTCACCAAATTAAAGACTTTTAATAAAACCTGTAAAAGTACTTCCCAATAAAACCTTTTACTTATGGTTGACAAATTTGTAAAAGTTTGTATAAAACTTCTTCTCAAAAGTTTCTTTGATTTGTTCATACTTAAAGAAAAGTCCTAGTAAACTTTTTAACTGATCTCACCTACCCCGCCCCACCACCCCTTTCATCTTTCTATACGTTTTGTTTAGACCATCTCGACATAGAAGGATTGTGTGTTGGTTATCTACACTGGACTATTTGTCTATACCTTATTCTTCTAGACGATAGATTTTAACAAAACCCACATGATTTTCCAGATAAGGTTACTTTCAATAAAAGAGGTTGTTAAGGATGATACAAAGAGTAAACAAATGTAATTAAGTGATTGAAGATATTATTACTGAGACCCTCCCCATTGTATCAGTGACATCCACACTTATAAAAGTCACATTTAATTAAGTAGGTTTCCTTTGATTTTTTTGATCTATAAATACAATTTCTCACTCCTTCGTTCCTAAGTCTCGTATGGGTGACCTTGTAGTGTTCCCACTCAGGATTCGTTTATTTATCCTCTTACACCTGTACCTCACTTGTCCTACGGGTCAGACATCAATCCGTCAAAGAGTTTCGAAGTTGAAAGAGAAACATTTTATCCTTATAAAAATAGAACGAATCGTATATCTCAATGACACTTGTGAGTTAAATTATTATAAAGACTTTGTAAGGTTATAAAGTAAGGATATATCTCTTACTTCCTTACCCAGGACTTCAGTCTCCCAGTGTTCCTGTTTTTGTACGTAATACTACCCTTTACTGACTACTGTATCCATTCACTTATGTATCTATTTACTTTGTTCTTGACAGTCAATGATAAAAGACGAACTTTAATGAGACCCTTTTGTCAATGGATAAAATAAGTTCCTGTATTTCAGTCCTCTTTTTACTCTGTTCAAAGACGTAATTTACTTCTACAAGAATATAAAGATTTCTTGAACCTCTGTACTTTTAGTCAGAGAGGGGGAACTAGAGAGAAATTTCTTTTCCTACGATTTTTCTTACATCACCTAAAAGTTCGGGACTGTATGTGTCCACGTGTGTTCTATATTTTAAATTTTTTTTTTTTTTTTTTCCCTTCGACGACTTGGAAAGAATCTAAGGTAATAAATGTACATACAAACATTTACGTCTTTTTTAAAGACCTTTTGTGTGATTCGATAATTGTCACGATCGACCTCCCCCTTTCCCTTCCTTCCCTCTGAAAGAAATGTGAAAATATTGTAAATCTTTCAAAGGTTAGTTCGTGGAAGTACTAAAGTTTTTTAAATGTCACTATTTATCACACTATCTATAATACTATCTGTGTAAGTGTTAAATAATGGTACCCCCTACCCCAACTGACTCAGAACTGATTCGTCCTTAGTCAATCTACTTTGTCGTCTCCACGTTCCCGGACCCTCAACCCGCAATGGTTGGACACAGCCATCAAGTCATTTTGACTTAGTGTCCATCTTCACCCTCTTCTGACACTCCAATACCACCTTCCAATTAAGTACGTACAACAAATTCTACAGTTCTTTAAACTCGAAATAAAACTCGGTGGTCTTCTTCTGAGAACTCTCAGGGAACCTGACGTTCTTCTAGGTTGTTCAGGTAGGATTTCCTCTAGTCAGGACTTACAAGTAACCTTCCTGACTACAACTTCGACTTTGAGGTTATGAAACCGGTGGACTACACTTCTCGACTGAGTAACCTTTTCTGGGACTATGACCCTTTCTATTCCCGTTCTCCTCTTCTCCTGTTGTCTCTTACTCTACCAACCTACCTAGTGGTTGAGTTACGCGTACCCAAACCCACCTGAGACCTTCAACCACTACCTGTCCCTCCGGACCACACGACACTAAGTACCCCAGCGTTTCTCAACCTGTACTGACTCTCTGACTTGACTTGACTTCTTTCGGTAACTACCTAAACCCCGTACTATCATTATACGACGATAAAGACAAAGTCACTCTACGGAGACCTTCACCACACTGTTCACCTGTCACGTCTTCTTTCGTTTAATCCTTCATGGACAGTACTCGTTTCTGTCTTAATAACTTCTAGACTTGACTCATTTTATGTATATTAATTCCCCCCGGTAAATCTACTAAAAAAAACTTTGATTTTAAATCCTCTCAATAGATAAGTCCCTTATACCTAAATTCTTAGTAGTCTGACTACCCTGAAGGACCGTTAGGTCACCAATTCTAAAGTGGAAGGTCACGTTCCCCACACTGAGACTAGGAACCAGTCTCTCGTTTCTAGGGTGAAAAGAGTGTCGGTTGTTTGTTTAGGTATTTTGTCTTCATTACAACATTGTTCAAGTGTTTCACTAATCGAATTCGGTCTTAAAGGATTAAGATGATAATTCAGACGGTAGTTTTAGCTTCTTTTCAGGCATAATAATAAGTGAGTTACCAAAAAAAAAAATTAACTGAATGTAATTCGGAGTGGAATTTCACCACTTATAGTATCCAAACTGCGACTAAATTTGGTATACATATCCTATCTATTTATGACTCTTACGTCTCTCAATCTGATCTTTTTTTTTTTTTTTTGTTTTATCTTGGGAGTATAAATTCTCCACTCGTATTTTTCTTCACGTTTGTTACCTGATCTTATAGTGTGGACCTGACTCGTCTCTTTCTCCAGGAGTTTTCTTCCCCTTCTGACCTGGGTTCACAACGGTGACTTAAGTTCCTACTTCTCTTGGTCCTTTTCTTTCGTAGTCGTACTTACTCCTGATTCGGGCTTCTAAACGGAACTTGGTTGACGTTCAAGGTTCGTTATTAAATTCGAAATAAAGTATTTTCAGGTTCGAAAATATTTTTCGTCTACTGGAAGACACGGACCCCCCTGGGATGCCCACGACGGAGGGGGCACGGGAAGAAATCATTTTGTTTTAGTATGGGGTACACGTACCACTTTCTTTGGACTGTCCCAATGGTTCCCACCTGTCCCTAATAAAGATTCATCTTTCTTAATATATATATGACGAATTGAATCGATGTAATATTATTTTCAATAGATATAATAACTGTCACATTACTTTCGACATCGTAATTTTCCTTTCAAAGCACTATAACTCGTTTCAAAAATTAACTTCCTTTTATAAGTAATAGATGATCAACATTCCGTTCACGTTCGGTCGGCCTTGTTCTCCCACTGACCCGGAACTCTTCTTGGTCACAGGAGGGAAAGACTGTTCCAGAATTTAGGGCGGTTGCTTTTTAAGAGACTTCCTTACCAAGTATAAATCGGATATCGACTCGGGACTCCGGTATACCGGTCTCCAGACCTTAGGTCACCATAACATCGGAACTCTTCCATCCACGATCACCTTTTTGTCTTAAACCCGTTAAACCAGTCAGAGTTCCCAGTGACACTGAAATAAGAAACAAACACTCCAGTTTATTACTTGGTAAAGTTGGTACTCGGGGGTACATCTGGGATAGTGATGACTCATAGTTTAATGAGGTTTTGTACCATACAATTTTGTTACTTTCAAGGACACACGACCCGTACCGAATCGACTAAGAGATCAGAGAGTACTCCGTGGTAATTTAACAACTGGGTTTCAGACGTCCGAGTAAACCTCCGAGTTAGTCCTTTCCGAGACGACGGTCCCAGTGGTCTTTAACAATCGTCCAAGAAACACCCGACAACCTGACTCCAGGAACTAAGAAGTGAATAAGAACAGACCTTCGTGTGGTTTACAAACCCCCGGAGACGTTGTATCGTAGAACGAATTGACTTCACCGTTTGGTTCTTCCGTTACCTCTCTCGGACGATCGTTCTATTTGAAGGTCGAGAAAGTATTAGATTAGTAACTTCACAACAACAAGTTACAGGGGTACTTATCGTCGTAAAGTCTCCGACGGAGATGGAATTAGAGTTCCTGAGGATGAGTAGATTTGGAAATCTGGATCGATCTGTTGTTTTGATATACGTCTAAAAAGTAAAATGTATACTATTTCTTACTCTTTGTCCCTCTAAGACACTAAATGAGTTTCGGTCGATCTGTCTCAGTTCCAGAGGACTCGGAGTGAACCTATGACTCCATAGGACTTCGGGTAGTCGAGGTCGGGTCACATTGTACTCTAGAAACACAACGAATGTACCGTAAATTAGTTTATTACGGATTTACTAACAAATCACAATAACTCACCTACGGAACGGAAGGGAGTGTTTTCGAGAAGATTGGTCCTGTGTACAAAGTATGTAGGAATAAAGGGAATATCTCCTTTAGGATTTTGGAGGACGGATGTTTTCCGTGAATTTCTTGTCAAACCACTGACTGTTTTGAGTTTTTAATATTTCGTCGTCGTTTCAATCTCCTCCTTTTACCATATTAAACGAAAAGTCTCAATATATTATAGAAGTTAAAAAGTCTATTTTTAAAGGAATTTATTAAAAATACCCTGTTACACTCTAATTAATTGATTGTCAGTGTTTCCAGTCGTAATCCTCTCAAAGATCCTTCTTACCTGTGGTTTCCGTAGGGTGGAGAGTCGAGACAGGTCCCCAACCAAACGTAAAGGAGAGGGAAACGTAAACGTACTCTTGTAGTCAGATGAAATGTCCTCACACTTTCTGTATTTACTGTCTCTTTGTATACCTTACAAGTCTGATCACTTTTAGGTATCATTTGTAAGTTGTAGTCTCTACTCCTGGGATTAGCTGAAGGGAATGGAGATATGTCTTATTTCATCTAAAAATTTATTCGACCTTCTATTTTGATCATGAACGTTTGAGAAGTTACTTTTGATTTCGACACATAAAACAGGTTTCTGGATACTCAAGGAGACGTAATACTTGAACGGAGATCCTTCTTTGTTACTTTGATTCAAAATTCCTTTGCTGAAGGAAGTAATAACTCTATAAGACTTTATTTTATTTCATATTGAATATCGAAGGAGTTTTAAGTTTCCTTTATCAGGTTGACTAAATCATCTGACCAATATGATTCGTGACCAGATCGTCTGTTAAAACTTCGGTAACGAACAAGGACAGTTCTCTTCACTAATACCAAACCAGTTCACTCGACTTACGTGTTGTCACGTAATCATCTATTTACCAATTTGGATCTCTACGAGACCTTTCTTCACAGGGCTTTGTGTAGTCCCGACACGGTTTTTATAAGTGTTTCGAAGATAAAAAAAAAAATTATTTTTATTGATGAAGTTGAAACAGGGATATTATAATAGATTCCTTCAGACCCTAAACTGAGGGTACCATTCTTGATCGAAAATAAATAAATAAATTCTACTTTTGTAAATAAAGTTAACTTCAAACAAAGTAATTTTTAAGATATTACTATAAAAAATTTCTTTATTTTATCTTTGTATAAATTGACGAAAATCAATTTATGATTTACAAAATGAGAGGACCAAAGTTCATGTAAGAGTACTAGAAAGTCTTATTCCGTATTCAAGGGAATTCAACTTACATAATTTAATACTTTCTCTACCCTTATGGTCTGGTGGACTGGACAGAAAATACTTTGGGTATACGTCTAGTTCTTCGTTGTCTATCTTGACCTGTACCTTTTTGTCTGACCAAGGTTTATCCTTTTCCTCATGTAATTCCGACATTTAACAGTGGGACGAATAATTTAAATATACATCTCATGTAGTACTCTTTACGACCCAACCTTCTTCGTGTTCGACCTTAGTTCTAACGGCCCCCTTTATAATTATTGGAGTCATTACGTCTACTGTAGTGGGAATACCGTCTTTCACTTCTTCTTGATTTCTCGGAGAACTACTTTAACTTTCTCCTTTCACTCTTTCCACCGAATTTCGAGTTGTAAGTCTTTTGATTCTAGTACCGTAGACCAGGGTAGTGAAGTACACTTTATCTACCCCTTTGTCATCTTTGTCACCGACTGACAAAAGCCCCCGAGGTTTTAATGACGTCTACCACTAACGTCGGTACTTTAAATTTTTCTGCGAATGAGGAACCTTCCTTTCAATACTGGTTAGACCTATCGTATAATTTTTCGTCTCTGTAATGAAACAATTGTTTCCAGGTAGATCAGTTCCGATACCAAAAAAGTCCTCAGTACATACCTACACTTTCAACCTGTCACTTCTTTCGACTCGCGACTTGTTAACTACGAAAACTTGACATCACAACCTCTTCTGAGAACTCTCAGAGAACCTGACGTTCCTCTAGGTTGGTCAGGTAGGATTTCCTCTAGTCAGGACCCATAAGTAACCTTCCTGACTACGATTTCGACTTTGAGGTTATGAAACCGGTGGACTACGCTTCTCGACTGAGTAAACTTTTCTGGGACTACGACCCTTTCTAATTTCCGTCCTTCTCTACCCCTGCTGTCTACTACTCTACCAATCTACCGTAGTGGCTGAGTTACCTGTACTCAAACCCATTTGAAGTCCACAACCACTACTTGTCTCTCCCGACCACACGACGTCAAGAACCCCAACGTTACTCAGCCTGTGTTGACTCGGTGACTTGACTTGACTATATACACACTCACACACACTCACACACACATACGCACACATATATATATATATATATATCAAGAATATACGAGACATTCTAAACTTGTCCGAGAAAGAAGGAGGTAATCGTGTAAGTCATGTAAATTCAACAATTAATTCATAGGCGTCGTCTCTGGTCTACGTGGGAAGGAATGGAACACAACTACTATAGTCCGAAACTTTGACGGGACTGTCGAACTTAATAAATAAAGTCCTTCCTAAACTCGTTTTCTGATCCTTTATCGTGGTTACAGTTTCAGAAAAGGGGGTCTCCCGAACAGAAAGGGTAAGGTTATATCATTTCTTTTCAGGGTAAAGAGAGTGGTCGTGGGAAATCCTCGGAAACTTTGTTCCGTCTATCTCCACCTTTCCTCGAACATTTGAGACCCTTAAGGAAGAGTACTTCTTTTTTATTTCTCAACATAGTTATAAATTTATGATAACGGAGTTGGTTGTGTCTGTTGGTTCGTTTTAATTCACGTGTTTTTAAGTTTAACTACAGGATCCCTCTTTATCGAGTTTGATTGTCTACGAGTTAGTGAAATCACTAGAAAATCTCATAACCTTAAATTGTCGTTAAATAACAGAAGTGGTCATTATTGTTTTTACTACTCTGATATCCAGATCAATAATTTTGTTTTAATAGGGATGATGTAATGGGTGTTATACTGTTAACACTTCTTAAGTAGTTCTACTTCGTCCTTTACAAAAGATTATTTACATCGATAACACAACTTACTCTAATGACACCTGGAACTCAACATCTTGGTGACTTAATTCGTCGTCTATTACTTTTCACTAATAGAATTAATTCGAGTTTTTTTTATTATTATTTCTTCATGCATGTAACTAGAAGAGTTTGTGGGGACTCTACAAGGTCACACCTTTAGAGTGTGGAGGATAATACACTTAAGATGAAATGGAAGATCTTTCTCGTTCATGAAACGAATAAAAGGACACATTACAGTTTACTACGGAAAAGGGGAAAATCGACGGAATTAAAACGTTTGGTTTTTGTATTTGCTTTCGTTTTAAGGGATCAATACTACGGTACCTAAGAATTCTTTTTTTTATATATTTCAGTGTAGTTAGAAAATTTTACTAAAAAGTGAACTATGTAAATAAACATGGTGCAGAATCGACGTCGTATGCCCTAGAAACTAGATGAAAAACCGTACGTCCTAGAAGTCAACGACGTAAACCCTAGATAAAGGGACTGGTCCTAAGCTTGGACTTGGGGAACGTAACTCTCGTACCTCAGAAATCAGGGACCTGGTACTCACTTCATGGTTCCCTGTAACTAGAATTTCCGTTGTTTATACTCAAACTCAAGAGAGTAAGTTTTATTTATGTTAGAGGAGTCTCTCTCCGTAATCCGACACACGACCAACCACCGAGACCGTAGGACCCCTGTCTCGGGTCCAATAGGGACCCCGATCTCCTTTAGTCCACGGGACCAAGAAGACCTCACACCAGGTCCTTCCTACCACGTCCACACGACAGAACGAAGGATAAAGTAAGGGTAGACCCTTTCGTGACTCTGGTAAAGAGTCTTAGAATTGTCTTAGTCGTATAGTCTTTTTATTTTACGGAAACCCATTTAGTGATTTCGTTTATTTCTCCGTACCAGTAATTTGTCTTTACATTGTATAAAGTAAGACCTTGGACTGTAAAAATACACCAACTGTGTACTTTTGTCATAATCTTTGTAAAAGAGAGTGAGAGCGAGAGAGAAAAACTCTTCTATTAATTTTAAAAGATCCAGAAGATACACAGTCTATGAAAGGATTCACGAAACTGTAAACTATACAATAGATCGAATTAGAAGTATCACGACATGTAATCCACCAAATGAAATTGAAATGTTTCACTTTTTTCGACTTGGAGTTTCTTCCCTTTTCCTATGTTCCAACTACTAAAGAACTCAATCAAACTTATCCCACACTCGAATAATAGTGGTTGTAGATATTTTTTTCGTAGGGTTTATATTTATTTCTAAAAAAAAAAGTAAAAGAGGTCTAGTTCTGGTCACTTTTAACAGGGAAGATTCGTCGACCGACAGGTCAGGTCTTGACCACTGTCAAGAATACTAAGTTGAAGAACCTAGCAGGAGATAAGTGGTACCAATTACGGGGTAAGGAACCTAATCTGACTCAAACTTCAGATTAACAAGTAAACCCCATTAAGAATCGTTATCTGAATACCGGTATAAGGGAACCCGTTTAGTGAGTTGAAACTTCAAAGATTACCCGATAAACTTCCTCACCTCCATCCTACCACAGGGATACTTCGTCAAGTCTTTGTCAGACTGTTTTAAGATGTTTTACTGTTCACTTGTGATACAGTCGTCGATTATGACTCTCCTGGGAGTCCTTGTCCCACTCGTGACAGTGTCAGGGAATTAGGACCGTCGTCCGTCTGAGGGAGTCGTCCACCAGTTTACTAGAAGTCCCACAGTCATAACGGTTAGGAGATGAACTTTAGGGGACTTTCACTAGAACCCCACAACGAGGTAGGGCGAAGTCTCCGGTCTCATTTCACTGGGGTGAGTTCGTATTATAGTAGGTACCAGTTGAAATAAGTCGGAGGAGATACCACACTTACTAACCAGGGGGTGTACACGGTCGAGAAGAGAGTAAGTAGAGTTACGGGATACGACTTTCAGTTCTTTTACCGTGTGAGTAAGAAGAACAAAATAAGGAAAATATTATAGGAAAAAATAAGAACCTCGTTGTGCCCACAGAGACTGTTATCCTCTTTTATGAAACTCTCTTTCTTTTGGAGTTGTTTATTATAGAGTTTTATATTATTAGAGTTAATAATATCTTATTGTCTTATCATCTCGTTCGACTTCAGTCTGAAAAAAAAAAAAAAATAGAACAATCCTCAACAACTAAAAAATAAATAAATAAATAAAAAAAAACTACGAAAACAAAACAAAACAAAACAAAACAAAACAAAAAAAAGAATGTACGCAAGGGGTTGTACTTGGGGGGAGGGTGGAGGGAGGGGTGTTGTAGGGAGACCCAGTAGGGGCACGTGGTCGAGGTTCGTACGACATAGGACGTAGCCTGTATCTGACCGCTAAGTTAAGAATGTACTATCATATGTACAATCTTACAGTAAGAGGGTTTAGTAGGGTGGGAGAGGGAGGGAGACTCAGGTTTTCAGGTAATATGTGTAGACACAGAGAAAGGGACAGAACGTATGTCCCAGTAGTAACGGTAGAAGGATTTAAGGTATATATACACAATCATATGACATAACCACAAAAAGAAAGACCGAATGAAGTGAGACATATTAGCCGAGGTCAAAGTAGGTAGAGTAGTCTTGACTAAGTTTACTTAAGAAAAATTACCGACTCATTATGAAATATTGTAATAATATATGTCCGTTCTTTTTTGCCATCCCAGTTCAAGTGAGTTAGTATCAGTTGTGGGGGATCGTCGGGTTAAGAACAAGAGAGAGGACACTGAAAGGATTAATCACGGGACGTTCCTACTATGAGACTTTACTCGGAGGATGTTATCATTGTTAAGATGGTTAACTTATTATAGATAAGAGTTTTGTTGGGAAAGTTAATACAGGGTGCACGATCGTATGTGTAGTTGTGGTAACGGGAAATAATGAAAAATTATCAACTGGTTACAAAAGGGTAAAGAGTGGTATAGTTTACTATTATTCTTTAGACTCAATGTTTGGTTTTGATTATTCTAGATTTAAGGGTACGTTCTTTAACGGAGTGTATTACTTTTATTCTCGTAAGTGTATACATTTCTTTACGACCTGTGTCCAGTATTAAGTAACACAATAAGACACTATCGAAGTCTCTTAGTGAGAAGACAAATGTTTCGTGGAAAGGTATTCGATAAACCAATTTACATTACCGAGTTACCTGAAGGGTCCATCACCGTCACCATTTCTCGGGCGGACGGTTACGTGCTTTGAACCCAAGTCAGGGTCCTTCTAGGGGACCTCCTCCCGTACCCGTTAGGTAAGGTCATAAGAACGGACCTCTTAGGGTACCTGTCTCCTCGGACCGTCCGATGTCTAGTGTCCCAACGTTTTTCAGTCCTGTGAATACGTACTTTATCCAATTATAGAGTAAGTTTTCTTCATAAGGTCACTTTCCTTTACAATGACCAAGTATTCACAATTCCTTTGGACCGGAAGAGAGAATTCGACTTATAAGTCTTTTCGTTCGTATAGATCAGAAGGTGGATCATTTACTCTGTATACGGGTCAAACCTCTTCCACTTGACATCCTCCAAATAGTTTGCTCTATCTGTTAGGAAATTTACGTTAATACAGAGACTCGTGGTAAAAATATGCCAGAATCATAAGGGTGACAAAGACAATGTGTTGGTTTTGACGTGGAGTTAGAAAAGTTGTTAAAAAGGAAAATTTAAAAGTAATGAGTCAAGTCAAGTCAGCGAGTCAGCACAGACTGAGAAACGCTGGGGTACTTAGCGTCGTGCGGTCCGGAGGGACAGGTAATGGTAGAGGGCCTCAAGTGAGTCTGAGTGCAGGTAACTCAGGCAGTACGGTAGGTCGGTAGAGTAGGAACCAGCAGAGGAAGGCGAGGATGGGGTTTAGGGAGGGTCGTAGTCTCAGAAAAGGTTACTCAGTTGAAAAGTGTACTCCACCGGCTTCATGACCTCAAAGTCGAAATCGTAGTAAGGAAGATTTCTTTAGGATCCCGACTAGAAGTCTTACCTGACCAACCTAACGGAACGCCAGGTTCCCTGAGAGTTCTCAGAAGAGGTTATGGTGTCAAGTTTTCGTAGTTAAGAAGCCACGAATCGGAAGAAGTGTCAGGTTGAGAGTGTAGGTATGGACTGGTGTCCTTTTCGGTATCGGAACTGATCTGCCTGGAATCGGCCGTTTCATTACAGAGACGAAAACTTATATGATAGATCCAACCAGTATTGAAAAGAAGGTTCCTCATTCGCAGAAAATTGAAGTACCGACGTTATTGGTAGACGTCACTAAAACCTCGGGTTTTTTTATTTCAGACTATGACAAAGATGACAAAGGGGTAGATAAAGGGTACTTCTCTACCCTGGTCTACGGTACTAGAAGTAAAAGACTTACAACTCGAAATTCGGTAGAAAAAGTGAGAGGAGAAAGTGAAAGTAGCTCTCCGAAAAATCAAGGAAAAGTGACAGACGGTATTCCCACCACAGTAGACGTATAGACTCCAATAACTATAAAGAGGAACGTTAGAACTAAGATCGAACACAAAGAAGGTCAGGTCACAAAGAGTACTACATAAGACGTATATTAAATTTATTCGTCCCACTGGTATATGTCGGAACTGCATGAGGAAAAGGATAAACCTTGGTCAGACAATAAGGTACAGGTTAAGATTGACAACGGAGGACTGGACGTATGTCTAAAGAGTTCTCTGTCCAATCCACCAGACCATAAGGGTAGAGAAAGTCTTAAAAGGTGTCGAATAACACTAGGTGCGTCAGTTTCCGAAACCGTATCAGTTATTTCGTCTTTGTCTACAAAAAGACCTTGAGAGAAGGAAAAAGGTACTAGGTCACCTACAACCGTTAAACTAGAGACCAAGGAGACGGAAAAGATTTTGGTCGAATTTGTAGTCCCTCAAGTACCAAGTGCATAACGACTGTGGACCGAACTTCTTAAAACTCGTAACGAAATGATCGTACACTCTCCTCACGTTGACACGTCATCAAACTCGTAAGAAAACGTAACGGAAAGAAATCTTAACCTTACTTTTGACTGGAAAAGGTCAGGACACCGGTGATGACTCAAAAGGTTTAAACGACCGTATAACTCACGTCGTGAAAGTCTCGTAGGACAAAGTCCTAAACTTTATCGAGTTGGACTTAAGGTAGTGGAGGTGATCGAAACAAGCATCACTACGAAAGATTCCGGGTGAACTGAAGTGTAAGGTTCTACAGACCGAGATCTAATCACTATTGTAGTAGTACTAATAGACCCAGTACTTCTAGAAAAAACATGTCAAGAAGAGACATAAGAACGGTGGAGAAGAATTATAGAAGACGACGACAATCCGGGTATGTTAAAGCCAGGAAATAACTGGGGTAGAAACGTACTTTACAAGGGAACCATAGAGATTAAAAGAACTTCTCTAGAGATCAGAAAGGGTAAGACAACAAAAGGAAATAAAGAAACGTAACTAGTAACTCCTTCCGAAAGAATAGAGAAGAATGATAAGAAACCTTAAGACGTAAGTCTACGAATATAGAAAGGAAAAGAGTAAACGAAAAGTGAAGAGAACAAAAGTGTCGATAAACATTCCGGAGGGGTCTGTCGGTAAAACGAAAAAACGTAAAGAAAAGGTACCCTAACCAGAACTAGGGACAGAGACCATGTTACTGTACTTGGAGTAAGGTATCAAGTAGTCCGTGAGATAGATAGTCTAGATCGGGAATTTTGATAAAGAGTGAAGGTCACATATTAGTATTCCCTAAACTAAATCCAGTATGGACTTGTCAGATCGCCAAAAGGGATGAAAGAAGTTAAACTCAGACTTAAACCATTATTCCTCAAGTACTAATGATATCGACGGTCTTTGTTAGATAAAGACGTTGACTGTCGGACGACGTAATAGACAGGGAATAGTGAACGGTCGTTCCCGTCATTATTGGTACCACGAACACTATCAGTTCACTATTAGTTCACTTTCGGTCTCCAGTAAATCCGTCGATTTAGGGGAAATCCTCCAAAGGTATTCCATTCTGAACACTTCTGAAGGAACCGCAGAATTTTAGATCTTGATAAATTCATTTATTTTAGTTTCGGTTTTTTTTTTCTTTTCTTACTCAGAAAAACGGTGGTTATACACCAAAATTGTATCGTAATTCCAAGTCCAGTTTAATTACTAAATACCTTATTGTTAAATGTATTTTTAACAATACATCAACTATGGGATACTGAACAATCTCATATTTTGTGGAAATAGTAAAAGGAAAACAGTACATACGTGGTAGAAGTCTTAGTTTCTTCTTTTATCGTAGTGGTTACTCCATCTTATATTATGGAGACATTTATAGGTGAGAGACCACCAAGTCTGCCATTTCCCAGACGGACGTTACACCCTCTGGGCCCAAGCTAAGGACCCAACCCTTCTAGGGGACCTCTTCCTTCACCGTTAGGTGAGGTCGTGAGAACGGACCTTTTGGGGTACCTACCTCCTCGGACTATCCGATGTCAGGTACCCCAGCGTTTCTCAGCCTGTGCTGACTCGCTGAAGTGAGTGAAATATTTATAAAATGACTCATGACCTTCGGGTCACTGTGCTCTCCCTACTTATTCCAAGTCATCGTGGTGTCTGTCGAGAAACCATTTTGTTTGTTTGTTGTTTGTTTTGTTTTGCTTTGTTTTTTGACCACTATCCTTACCACTCAAACTACTACTTCTATATATCATCATTTTACTATTATTTCCTATTATCCAGGAACAGAGACTTGGTACTGGTCGTGAAGGAAGTTTTGAGTCGAGTCTACTATAGGGATTTAGTCGGTTCAATCGAATCAAGATTGACAAGTAACGAAGTAATAAGTGGATACGATGAAAATAGGGTGATAAACATGGTCGATAAAGTGTAATACTAAAAGGTTTTATTAACGTCAAGACGTATACAACTAAAGGATAGAGGATCTTTTGTTTTCGACACTTTTCATAAAAAAAAATTTTAGGACGGTTTATTTGGACAAGTACAGAGATATATAATATCCACGACGGATCAAATTCAGACGTTTACATGTGTGTGACTCGTGGATGAGTTACACTTATTGTTATTAGACACCTTTTACGTTCCTACTTCTTATATATCAGAATGGACAGTGAATACTTTGTTGTACCTAATCCATTCTCTGAACACTTGTTAATTGTCCATCCTACGTACTTACGAATGAGTCTCCAAACTATATTATTAATGTCCTCCGTGACGAAAATGTGAATTTTCTGGTCCCTTTTGAGTTACTTATTCCATCACAGAGGTCTCTTATTTGTAGCCTTTTTAAATAAGGTTTGACTCTGATGGATTTACGTACCCTCGTTCTCACTCTAAAGCCGAGTTTTTTAGTACTTTACATTATACCGATACAGTATCCTCACTGTCTTTTATACTCTTTTCCACCCTAAAATCACCTTTAGAAGTACCTTATACAACCTTTAGTGTGATTTAACAATCTAAAATAAAACATCCTGATATAACGATTTTGAGTAACCTTTTCTGAGACTACGACCCTCTCTAACCCCCGTCCTCCTCTTCCCCTACTGTGTCCTACTCCACCGACATACCATAGTGGTTGAGTTACATGTACCCAAACCCATCTGAGGTCCTCAACCACTACCTGTCCCTCCGGACCATACGACACTAAGTATCCCAGTGTTTCTCAGCCTGTGTTGACTCGCTGACTTGACTTGACTTGACTAACGATTTTGACAATAGGTTGCCTAGTATCTGGGTACTATAAAAGATAATAATTTGTCAATACACCAGTCTTTAAACCCTCTTTATACGTATGATACGAGGGAAGAACTTATAAGAAAAACATACAATCACAGATTTTAAAGACTCTTCAAACTACCGTTTATATAAAGAGATTCATAAGAATTGAGTGTAAAAGAGTTCGATATCTTAAAAAAAAATTCAAAACAAAGGGTACTGTAAATCATTATGGACACCTAGACTAAAAGTCTTCTTATTCCAGACACGTTACATTCCTCCTGGTTAATAAAAGGACTTACCTTCACTCATATCCCTAGACTAGTTACGACTTACTTATGAGTATCTAACGGGTAAAATACTTTCCTTTAAGTCCATTATATGACGACAATCACTGAAACGACTTTTGTTTGGTGATTACCTAGTCAGGACGTTTCCCACCACCACTCTCACACCCATCCAATTCAGATATACTAAGAGAAAAATTTTTAGTACTATTTTATATGTATTGTACTTCAAACGGTTAAATTGGTAAAATTCTATGTCAAATCACAATATTCCACGTAACGTAACACCACGTCGATAGTGGTGGTCGATCGACGTCTTGGTAAGGGAGTAAGGTTAGACTTTGAGACATGGTTGATTTGTTATTAGAGGTAATTAGGGAGTGGTAAAGGTCGGTAGAAGTACTTAGACTGATAAGATTCTTAGAGTACATTCACCTTAGTGTGTCATAAACAGGAAAATACCGACTGTAAAGTGAAGTACATTACAAAGTTCTACTAAGTAAAAATTTTCTCCACCGGTGTTCAGGTCCTTTTGTTTTGTTTTGTTTCTTGACGTGTGATGTCGTCTGGGATCGTTTTTAATGATCGTTTTCTTTTCTTAATGATTGTTTAACTTTACATTTCGTGGTCGTCTATATTTTCGTACTTTTGAAGCGAACTCTCCTGTTAGGAGAGATTATACTTCCCGTCCTTACCTTTCACACACGAGAGGACAATACATATTATCAAGGAACCCTCTAACCCAGTATGGGACAATAAAAGACCTCCAGTGTTAAGTCCGGAAGTTTTCCGAGACGAATACAAATTTATAGATCTCATACAGTTTGTAGTATCTTCAACAACTTCCATGATTTGTTTCAGACGGTAGTCTCCCTGTCTGACTTCTAGTCCGAAAGTAAACAGGGTATACCAATGAAAGTTAAGTATTTCTCATCTTATCTCAGACTACTCGGAGTCTATAGTTTCCCTTTGTACTGACAAACCGTCGAAACATTCTTTACTATTGTCTTTTTAATTCACACGAACACCATTCCTTCTTTTTGACTCCTTTTCTACAGTAATTCCGAATAGAAAACAAATAGAAAGGGAACAGAGTACTTTAGTATGACAGTGTTCAGGTTTAGTGTCGTGTGGATCTGTTAACACTGTAAACAGGTTTTTGGAGAGAAGAGGCAAGATTGGGGCATGAGGGTGTGGGCCAAGAAGGAAGATTTGGAGACATGGGTCGGAGGTTTATGGGTACGTAGATTTCGTACCTGTACCGTTAAAGGAAGAAACGACGTTTTAGAGATTAGGAGTTCACCCAGAGACAACAGATTGTCAATTTAAGTTGTAAGTGTCGGGAATTGTTAAGTCGGAAAGAACTCCGGAGAACTCTTTAGACATACGTCCAGTCCTTCGTTGCCAATCTTGATCTGAACCTGTTGTCTGACCAATGTTTATCCTTTTCCTTACGCAGGTCCGACATATAACAGTGGGACGAATAAATTGTATACGTCTCATGTAGTACTCTTTGCGACCCGACCTTCTTTGTCTTCTACCTTAGTTCAACGACCCTCTTTATAGTTATTGGAGTCTATACGTCTACTGTGGTGGGAATACCGTCTTTCACTTCTCCTTGATTTTTCGGAGAACTACTTTCACTTTCACCTCTCACTTTTTCAACCAAATTTCGAGTTGTACGTCTTTTTCTTCTAGTACTGTAGACCAGAGTAGTGAAGTACCCTTTATTTACCCCTTTGTCACCTTTGACACAGTCTGAAATAAAACCCCCCGAGGTTTTAGTGACGTCTACCACTGACGTCGGTACTTCAATTTTCTGTGAATGAGAAACCTTCCTTTCTGATTGGATCTATCGTATAAGTTTTCGTCTCTGTAATGAAACGGGTGTTTACAGGTAGATCAGTGTCGATACCAAAAAGGTCACAAGTAAATACCTACACTTTCAACCTGACACTTCTTCCAACTCGTGGCTTCTTAACTACGAAAACTTGACACCACGACCTCTTCTGAGAACTCCCAGGGAACTTGAAGTTCCTCTAGGTTGGTCAGGTAAGACTTCCTCTACTCGGGACCCTAAAGAAACCTTCCTTACTACGATTTCGACTTTGAGGTCATGAAACCGGTGGAGTACGCTTCGCAACTGAGTAACCTTTTCTGAGACTACGACCCTCCCTAACCCCCGTCCTCCTACTCTACCGACCTACCGTAGTGACTGAGCTACTGCACTCAGACTCACTTGAGACTCTCAACCACTACCTCTCCCTCAGGACCACACGACACTAAGTACCCCAGCGTTTCTCAACCTGTGCTGACTCGTTGACTTGACTTGACTCTGGTCCAGACCGTAGACATTTAGTCGTCAAGAAGAAAGGAATGTCTTTTTGTGGAAGAGTCACACATAGTATTTGACGACAAACTACACCTGAGAAGGTGGAATCGGAAACCCTTCTTTCGTCTCTATTCTTCCGAGACCCCAGACGGAAATACCACTCCGAGTGTGGGACGAAGGAAGAAACACAGGTCTCGACGGACAACTTAAAGAGACACGGAATCACAGGAGTGGTCTTTTTGTTCTTGTATTCTTACGGTACCCAGTACGTCTAGTCCGGGAGTCACGTCGCGACCTGGTACTTGTCACTGTTCGGTTACGACTGAGGCTGAGTCGTGTGTCTCGTGGTACACCTAGTGAGGTGTTGTAGAAGATATACTGTCTTAGTCACCCTTAATATATCGTTATACGGTTTACTTTCTAAGAACTCAACTTGTGTCCGATAGGACACTTTTAACTTCTAAGGTTTTGGTAAGTCAAGTCAAGTCAAGTCAGTGAATCAGTACAGACTGAGTCGTTGTGGTACTTAGTGTCGTGCGGTCCTGAGGGACAGGTAGTGGTTGAAGGTCTCAAGTGAGTTTTGGTACACGTAGCTCAGTCACTAGGGTAGGTCGGTAGAGTAGGAGATAGTTGGGGAAGAGGAGGACAGGAGTTACGGAGGGTCGTAGTGTACTCCACCGGTTTCATAACCTCAAAGTCCAAATCGTAGTTAGGAAGGTTACTTTTGGGTTCTGACTAGAGGAAATCTTACCTGACCAACCTAGAGGAACTTCAGGTTCCCTGGGAGTTCTCCGAAGAGGTTGTGGTGTCAAGTTTTCGTAGTTAAGAAGCCACGAGTCGAAAAAAGTGTCATGTTGAGAGTGTAGGTATGTACTGGTGACCTTTTTGGTATCGGAACTGATCTGCCTGTAAACAACCGTCTCATTACAGAGACAGAAACTTATACAATAGATCCAATCAGAAAGGAAGGTTCCTCATTCACAGAAAATTAAAGTACCGACGTCAGTGGTAGACATCACTAAAACCTTGGGGGTTTTATTTCAGACTGTGACAAAGGTAACAAAGGGGTAGATAAAGGGTACTTCACTACCCCGGTCTACGGTACTAGAAGCAAAAGACGTACAACTCGAAATTTGGTTGAAAAAGTGAGAGGAGAAAGTGAAAGTAGTTCTCCCAAAAATTAAGGAGAAGTGAAAGACGGTATTCCCACCACAGTAGACGTATAGATTCCAATAACTATAAATAGGACCGTTAGAACTAAGGTCGAACACGAAGAAGGTCGGGTCGCAAAGAGTACTACATGAGACGTATATTCAATTTTTTCGTCCCACTGTTATATGACGGAAATACAAGAGAAAAAAAGGATAAACCTTGGTCAGACAACAAGATACAGGTCCAGATTAACAAAGAAGGACTGGACGTATATCCAAAGAGTTCTCCGTCAAGTCCACCAGACCATAAGGGTAGAGAAAGTCTTAAAAGGTGTCAAATAACATCAGGTGTGTCAGTTTCCGAAACCGTATCAGTTATTTCGTCTTTATATATATATAAAAAAAAAGACCTTGAGAGAAGAAAATAGGTACTAGGTCACCTACAACCGTTAAACTAGAGACCAAGGAGACGAAAAAGATTTTAGTCGAACTTGTAATGAATTACCAAAAGTACCCTTTATCTACCTCTTTGTCACCTTTGTCACAGTCTGAAATAAAAAACCCCGAGGTTTTAGGACGGCTACCACTGATGTCGGTACTTTAATTTTCTGTGAATGAGGAACCTTCCTTTCTGATTGGATCTATCGTATAACTTTTCGTCTCTGTAATGAAACGGTTGTTTACAGGCAGATCAGTTCCGATACCAAAAAGGTCACAAGTAGATACCTACACTCTCAACCTGACACTTCTTCCGACTCGTGGCTTCTTAACAACGAAAACTTGAAACCACAACCCCTCTAGGTTGGTCAGGTAAGACTTCCTCTACTCGGGACCCTAAAGAGACCTTCTTTACTACGATTTCGACTTTGAGGTTATAAAACCGGTGGACTACGTCTCCCAACTGAGTAATCTTTTCTGACTACGACCCTCCCTAACCTCCGTCTTTCCCTTCCCCTGCTACCTCCTACGTCACCGACCTACCGTAGTGGCTGAGCAACCCATACTCGAACTTACTTGAGGCCCTCAATCACTACCTGTCCCTACGGACTACACGACGTTAGGTACCCCAACATTTCTCAATCTGTGCTGACTCACTGAATTGACTTGAATTAGTACAAATACCTCAAAGGTTTCACCAAGTCACCATTTCTTAGACGGACTTTTACGTCCTCTACGTCCTCGACACCCAAGTTAGGGACCCAGTTCTACTAGAGGACCTCTTTCTTTACCGTTCTTTACCGTCGACTAAGGTTATAAGAACGACCTTATTAGGATTTCTGTTTCCTCGGACTGTTCGATATCGGGCACCCCAACGTTTCTCGATCTATATCGACTTGTGTACTTACTTTCAGTACAAATACTAGATACTCTCCTATATTTTAAGATTGGGTGAGTGAAAAAAGAAGATAATTATTTTAACTCAGTTTGTCTTCTTCTTTCTCTCCATAACTACCCTTTCTTTTCAATCGGTGGATCCCTACAGAAAAGAAAAATAAACGTAAGAGTACGTTTGGGGTGTGTCACAGAGACGTTTAAGAACGTAGTCTCTTAATATTTGACGTGTGGAGGACACTAGTTAATGACACGAAGAAATGGTGTCTACCTCTGACTAAAAAGGGACCCTTGTGTTCCAGGGAGAATTTGATAAGGTCACTTTCACCTGTCTGAAGGCTCGGTGACTTGTTGTCTTTCTGTGACTTGCGTATAAAATAATGGGTTCAAAACGTTCGTTAGTGAAAGGGTTTGAGTAGAGACCGAAGACACTAACAATAACAAAACAAGTCCTAACAATTAGAAAAATACTTAAATCCAGGTAGAAAAGACGGTACCAACAAGACAGGGAACTAGAGGTCTTTGGAGAGTGAACGGACCTGATAAAATCTGTGTAAAGGGTGGGTCGGGAACGTAAAATAAAAACCTGGAAGTAATTATATTAACCGTAATGAAATACCTGTCTCCTTATCTCTTTTCACTAAAGATATTTGTTTTCTTCTCATCTTGTTTTAGCGTTTCCTACGAGAGACACAGAGGTGTCGTGGGAGGTAAGACACAGACATTAGTGGGACACAGAAGTCGTGAGACACAGATATTTGTGAGAGGTTTCCTGGACGTCTTTAGGTCGACAATGTCAGTTTTCTCTGGGATAAGAGGAAATTGAGTTCAAGTAAATAAAACTCAAGAATAGGATTGTTTTACTGTGAAAGTACCATTAAATGGACGGACTTAACTTACACGGAAGTGAATACCGTGTTTTAGTTACAGAGTGTTCCAGAAACAGAGTAAAAAGTGAAATCGTTTTATCCTCCAACATAAATCACCGAAGGTCCTCGATAGTATTTTGTGTACGTTAGTTAGTTCTACGACGTAGAACCTCCTCTTTACACCCCCTGAAAGTGAGTCACACACCGGGTCCCAAGAAACAAAAAATTAAATAAATGGAAAATGACTTCCTATTAACGAAAGGTTTCAAAACGAGAAAAGAGAGTATGGAGTTGTACTTAATCGGTATCCATACGTATATAGAAGAGGTAAAACTTTCAGGGAGGGTAAAGGGAGGGGTAGAGTGGGGAGATCCAACTATGTCTGGGATAGACTCAAAAGACTCGGTATGTCGTTTAAGGGCTACTGATAGATAAAATGTATACCATTACATTCAAAGGTATATCGAGAAAGGTATGAGGAGTAAGAGAGGAGGGGAGAGGGGTACAGGTATTCAGATAAGAGATATAGAGAATGAGGTGACAACGGGACGTTTATTTAAGAAGTCATGGTAAAAAGATCTAAGGCATATGTACGTAATCTTATACTATAAATAGAAAGAAAAAGATCCAAGTAGGTGGAGTAATATTAACTAAGTTTACACAAGGAAATTTACTGTCTCATTATAAGGTAACACTTATACATAGTGTTGAAGAAATAAGTGAGTAGACAGTTACCTGTAGATCCAACGAAGATACCAGATCGATAACATTTATCACGACATTACTCGGTTCTTTATCTACTTTTGTTATCTTATCCTTTCAGATCTTCAGAGAAGTTCTTTTATTCTCTATGTAAAGTACGTTTCTGTCCGAGTTATTTCCTGTCTTTACCATCCCTGGACTGTCTTCGTCTTCTATAATTCTTCTGCACCGTTCTTATGTGTCTTCTTGACACGTTTTTACTAGAAATGTCGGGTCTTTTAGTGTCACCATACTAGTGAGTAGATCTCGGTCTATAGGACCTTACACTTCAGTTCACCCGGAACCCTTCGTAGTGATGTTTGTTTCGATGACCTCCACTACCTTAAGGTCAACTTGATAAAGTTTAGGACTTTCTACTACCACACTTTGACGACGTGAGTTATACGGTCGTTTAAACCTTTTGAGTCGTCACCGGTGTTCTGACCTTTTCCAGTCAAAAACAAGGTTAGGGTTTCTTTTCGTTACGGTTTCTTACGAGTTTGATGACGTGTAAACGTAAGTAGAGTGTGCGATCATTTCATTACGAGTTTTAAGAGGTTCGGTCCGAAGTCGTCATGTACTTGGTACTTGAAGGTCTACAAATTCGACCAAAATCTTTTCAGTTTCCTTGGTCTCTAGTTTAACGGTTGTAGACGATCTAGTACCTTTTTCGTTCTTTCAAGGTCTTTTTGTAGGTAAAGACGAAATAACTGATCCGGTTTCGTAAGGTGTTATTTCACACCTTTTAAGACTTTCTCTACCCTTATGGTCTGGTGGACCGGACGGAGAACTCTTTGGACATACGTGTACTCCTTCGTTGTCAATCTTTACCTGTACCCTGTCGTCTGGCCAAGGTTTATCCTTTTCCTCATGTAGCTCCGACAGATAACAGTGGGACGAATAAATGGAATATACGTCTAATGTAGTACTTTTTACGTCCCGACCTTCTTTGTGTTCGACGTTAGTTCTAAAGGTCCTCTTTATAGTTATTCGAGTCTATATGTCTACTGTGGTTGGAATACGGTCTTTCACTTCTTGATTTCTCGGAGAACTAATTTCACTTTCTCCTCTCACTTTTTCAACCGAATTTCGAGTTGTACGTCTTTTGCTTCTAGTACCGTAGACCAGGGTAGTGAAGTACCCTTTATCTACACCTTTGTCACCGACTGAAATAAAAACCCCAACGTTTTATTGACGTCTTCCACTAACGTCGGTACTTTAATTTTATGTGAATGAGGAACTTTCCTTTCAATACTGGTTGGATCTGTCGTATAATTTTTCGTCTCTGTAATGAAACGGTTGTTTCCAGTTCCGATACTAAAAAGGTCATCAGTATATACCGACACTGTCAACCTGATATTTCTTTCGACTCACGACTTGAGTATCAACAATCCCACGACTTGAGTACTCAAGTTGATACCACAACGTCTTCTGAGAACTCTCAGGGAACCTGACGTTCCTCTAGGTTGGTTAGGTAGGATTTCTCTAGTCAGGACCCACAAGTAACCTTCCTGACTACAATTTCGACTTTGAGGTCATGAAACCAGTGGACTACACTTCTCGACTGAGTAAACTTTTATGGGACTACGACCCTTTCTAACTCCTGTCCTCCTTTTCTCCTACTGTCTCCTACTCTGTCAACGTACCGTAGTGGATGAGTTACCGGTACTCAAACCCCTCTGAAGACCTGAACCACTACCTGTTCCTCCGGACCGTACAACGTGAAGTACCACAATGTTTTTCAGCCTGTGAAGACTCGTTGACTTGACTTGACTTATTACCCTATGTACCCAGAGAAAGTTAAAACCAAAGGAGTTCTATATACGGATCATCACCCTAACGACTCAGTATACAAGCGATAAATAAGGATCAAAAAATTCTTTAGAGGTATGGTAGAAGGTACCACCGACATAGTTAAATGTAAGGCTGGTAGACACGTTCTCACAAGGGAAAATAGGTGTGGGAGAGGTCGTAAATAAGAAACATGAAAAACTACTCCTGTTAAGACTGGTCACACTCCACTATAGAGTAACATCAAAACTATACATAAAGAGATTATTACTCACTACAACTCGTAGAAAAGTATACAAGTAATCGGTAGACATACAGAAAAACCTCTGCACAAACAAATCCAGTAAAAGGGTGAAAAACTAATCCAAGAAACAAAAAGATCAAAACTCAAGATACTCATTACACACATAAAACCTTTAATTAGGAAACAGTCAACAAAGTAAACACTAATAAAAGAGGGTAAGACTTACAACTGAAAAGTTGAACTAATATCAAAGGAAACGACACGTTTTCAAAAATTCAAATTAGTCCAGTGTGAACAAATGAAAACAAAAATAAAAGTAATGAGGTCCTCTACTCAGTCCCATCTAAAACGAAACTAAACAGTAGCTCACAAGACGGATACAAAAGGAGATTCTCAAAATATCAAAGACCAGAATGTACATCCACAAATTAGGTAAAACTCAAATAGAAACACATACCACAGTCCTTCACAAGATTAAAATAGGAAAATCTACATTGTCAGGTCAAAAGGGTCGTGGTAAATGACTTTTCCGACAGAAACGGGGTGCTATATAAAATCGGAGGAAACAGTTTTGCTTCCGTGGGTATTCACGTACCCAAATAAAGACCCGAAAGATGGAACAAGGTAACCAGATATAAAGACAAAAACACGGTCGTGGTATCACAGAACTACTGACATCGAAACATCATATTAGATTTCAGTCCTTATAAATAAGGAGGTCCAGGTTAGAAGAAAGAGTTCTGACGAAACCGATTAGTCCACACAAAGGTATACTTGAAACTTTGCAAAACAACTTCAAGACACTTTTTACGGTAACTATTAAACTATCACTAATGTAACTTAGACTTCTAACGTAAACCAACATATGAATAAAAGTGTTATAACTGAGAAGGATGAGTCCTTATACCTTAAGGATGAGGTAGACAAATACAGTAGAAACTAAAGAAAGTAATCACAGATAATAAAAGACACATGTCAAGACAACAGAGGAATCTTTTAAATTAGGATCTATAAATTAATAAAAACAACGTTACCACTTACCCTAACCAAGGAATTAAAGAGAAAGACTATAAAGGAACAATCATATCTCTTGACGTTCATTAAAGACACATAACTAAAACATAGGACATTGAAATGATTTAAGTGACTTATCGAAATCATTAAAAGACTATGATAGAAATCCCAAAAGATACATGTCATAGTACAGTATACGTTTGTCACTCTCGAAATTAAGAAGAAAAGACTATACCTAAAGAAGATAAAGAAAAAGAAGAGACTAACGACACCGATCCTGAAAGTATTTATACGACTCATTATCACCACTTCCACCTGTTAGAATAGAAGAAGTACTAGAATCCCCATAACGAAAGACAAAAAGTTGTGACTCTTATTACAAACGACATCCGAATGGTATATACCAGAAATGATACAACTCCCTCCAAGGAAGATACGGTTAAAAAGATTTTTTCAAAATTAGTATTTACCCACGACTTAAAACAGTTTCCGAAAAAGAGATAGATAACTATACTAGTATACCAAAAATAGAAATTTAAACAATTATACCACTTAGTGTAACTAATTAAAGAGATATAACCTCTTAGGAACGTAGGGACCTCATTTGGGTTGAACTAGTACCACATACTCCAAAAACTACACGACGACTTAAAACAAACGATTTTAAAGCAACTCCTAAAACGTAGATACAAGTAGTTACTGTAACCGGACATCATAAGAAAAAAATTACAACAGAAAGAGACCAAAACGATAGTCCCACTACTACCGGAGTATCTTACTCAAACCTTCACAAGGAAGGAGATGTTAAAAAACTCTCAAAATCTTCCTATCCGTAATCGAGAAAAAATTTACAAACTATCTTAAGGGGACACTTCGGCAGACCAGGCCGAAAACAAAATACTCTCTAAAAACTAGTGTCGAAGTTAAAGTCACGAAAATTAACCTAACAAGTATTAAATATAAAGAAGCACCAAGTCCGGACCTTCTAACTTGAAAAGATTCTTAGATAGGTAAAGAAGTCCAAAAAAATTTTAAAAAAAAGTGTATCAACAAGTATTATCAGAGGGTATTAGGAAACATAAAGACGTAACAGATAACATTGGACAGAAGAAAGTAAAGATCAAAACAACCAAACTAAGAAGAGAGAAAACAAGAACTACTTAGACAGATTTCCAAACAGTTAAGACAATAGAAGAGTTTCTTGGTCCAAAATGACAATAAGTAGAAATGATAAAAAAAAAGTAAAGAAAAAGTAAATAAAGACGAGTCTAGAAATAGTAACGAAAGGAAGATGATTGAAACCCCCTAAAACGAGAAGGAAGAGGTCAAGGAAATATATATCTATCCAACAGACAAGTTACGAAAAGAACAAAGAACTCCATCCTAACATAACGATGTTTGAAGGGAGAATCTTGACGAAAACGATGTAGTGTATCCAAAACTCAACAGTACAAAAATAGCAGTGAATAAGGTCCTAAAAAAAAAAAAAGAAGTCATTGGACAACCAATAAATCTTTGAACAACAAAATAGAGGTACACAAACACAGACAATCAAAAAAAGAACATTAAATATAGATCAGACTATCGTAACACCAGTCTCTTTTACGAACTATGTTAAATTTAAAAGAATTTAAATGGCTCCAAACTAAACACCGGGTTCTACACCAGATAGGACCTCTTACAAGGTACACGTGAATCTTCCACATAAGAAGACGTAAACTTACTTTACAGAACTGATATAGTACTCTAGGTAGAATAGATTACAAAGTAAATTCTGGACAAAGAAATAATTAAAAGACAAAACTTCTAGACAGGTAACCACACTCACGACACAATTTCAGAGGATGATAATAACACAATGACAGTTAAAGAGGAAAATACAACCAATCACAAACAGAATACATAGCTCCAAGGGGATACAACCCACGTATCTATAAATATTAACAATACGGAAAGAGAACCTAACAAGAGAACTAGTAATACATAACAGAAAGCAAAAGAAAACATTAGAAGAAATAAAATACCAGACATAATAGACTATTCTCACAACGATGAGGTCGAAAGAAAACGAAGATAAAACGTACCTTATACAAAAAGGTAGAAAAGTGAAAGTCAGATATACACAGAACTCTAGACTTCCCCCAAAGGACATCTGTCGTATATATACCCAGAACAAAAAAATAGGTGTGTCGGTCAGATACAGAAAACCAACCTCGTAAATCAGGTAAATGTAAATTTGATTAATAACTATATACGCAAGGATAACGTTAACAAAATTAACAAATCCTAACTAAAAAAAGGAAGAGAAAATAAAGAAAAAATTATATTTAAATAAATAAAATTAACTTCCGATTAATCAAATGTTATAACATAACCAAAACGGTATATTGTTGTACTTAGACGGTACCCATATGTGCACAAGGGGTAGGACTTGGAGGGAGGGTGGAGGGAGGGACATTGTAGGGAGACCCAGTAGGGTCACGTGGTCGGGGTTCGTAGGACATAGTACGTAGCTTTGACCTAAACAAAGTATATACTATGATATGTAAAAAGTTACAATAAGAGGGTTTAGTAGGGTGAGAGAGGGAGAGGGTGTCTCAGGTTTTCTGACAAGATATGTAGACACAGAGAAAACAACAGAGTGTCCCAATAGTAATGGCAGAAAGATTTAAGGTATATATACGTAAGTCAAGTCAAATCAACGAGTCAGCACAGGATGACAAACGCTGGGGCACCTAGTGTCGTGAGGTCCGGAGGGACAGATAGTGGTTGTGGGTCTCAAGTGAGTCTGAGTGCAGGTAGCTCAGTCACTACGGTAGGTCGATAGAGTAGGAGCCAGTAGGGGAAGAGGAGGACGGGGGTTAGGGCGGTTCGTAGTCTCATAAAAGGTTACTCAGTTGAGAAGCGTACTCCACCGGTTTCATAACCTCAAAGTCGAAATCGTAGTAAGGAAGGTTTCTTGTGGGTCCCGACTAGAGGAAGTCTTACCTGACCAACCTAGAGGAACGTCAGGTTCTCTGAAAGTTCTCAGAAGAGGTTGTGACGTCAAGTTTTCGTAGTTAAGAAGCCGTGAGTCGGAAGAAGTGTCAGGTTGAGAGTGTAGCTGTGTACTGGTGTCCTTTTTGTTATCGGAACTGATCTGTCTGGAATCAGCCGTTTTGTTACAGTGACGAAAACTTATACGACAGATCTAACCAGTATTGAAAATAAGGTTCCTCATTCACAGAAAATTAAAGTACCGACGTTAGTGGTAGACGTCACTAAAACCTCGTGGTTTTTTACTTCAGACTGTGACAAAGGGGTAGATAAAGGGTACTTCATTACCCTGGTCTACGGTACTAGAAACAAAAGACGTACAACTCGAAATTCGGTCGAAAAAGTGAGAGGTGAAAGTGAAAGTAGTTCTCCGAAAAATCAAGGAGAAATGAAAGACGGTATTACCACCACAGTAGACGTATAGACTCCAATAACTATAAAGAGGGTCGTTAGAATTAAGGTCGAACACAAAGAAGGTCAGGTCGAAAAGAGTACTACATGAGACGTATATTCAATTTATTCGTCCCACTGTTATATGTCGGAACTTCATGAGGAAAAAGAGAAACCTTGGTCAGACAACAAGGTACAGGTCAAGATTGACAACGAAGGACTGGACGTATGTCTAAAGAGTCCTCCGTCCAGTCCACCAGACCATAAGGGTAGAGAAAGTCTTAAAAGGTTTCAAATAAAACTAGGTGTGTCAGTTTCCGAAACCGTATCAGTTATTTCGTCTTTATCTACAAAAAAAAGACCTTTTGCGGTTGTGTCATATGATTACGTATAATGTATACAAATTCTCGACTAGAAAGTCGTCTTTGAGACGTACGGTCTCCCTTACCGTCTGATATTTCATGACTTTCCCTTTTTAGCAGTTGGTTCTAATGACGTGGAGTGTTCATAGAGTAAGTTTTAACTACCTCTTTATTTTTCGAAAATTCTGTCCACTTTCAATTCTCTTGAGTCATGGTGGTTTGGTCGAAATTGTTTACAATTACCCTGAATATATTAGTTCTTTATTTTCTAGGTACTTAGGTATATACACAATCATATGACATAACCACAAAAAGAAAGACCGAATGAAGTGAGACATATTATCCGAGGTCAAAGTAGACGGAGTAATCTTGACTAAGTTTACATAAGAAAATTTACCGACTCATTATGAGGTAACACATATACATGGTGTTGAAAGAATAGGTAAGTAGACGACTACCTGTAGATCCAACGAAGGTACAGGACCGATAACATTTGTCACGACGCCACTTGTAACCCCATGTACACAGACAAAGTTAAGACCAAAGGAGTCACACATACGGGTCGTCAACCTAAAAACCCAGTATTCCGTCAAGGTAAAGAACAAAAAATTCCTTAGTGGTGTATTTCTTTATTTTCCTTAGGTTTAACCTTTTCTTCTTCATTTTGAGAGTGACAAAAGTCTACTGTACTAGGAGATGTATCTTTTGGGATTTTTGATGTGGTCTTTTACTGATCTTGATTAGTCACTTATATCGTTTCAACGTCCTATATTTTGGTTGTGTGTCTTTAGGGAAAGTAAGGATATGTGAAGGATTAAGGAAGTATAAAAGAATTTATCGTTTTAAAACATTATTGAGGGAATTATTATATTGTATAATTACATATAATGTGTGTATTTTATATAATTAATATATCATATATATCACTTATATATCTTTTTTATCTTTCCCTTTAATTCCTTTGTTAAAGTAAGTGGTAACGTTACTTTCCTTATTTTATGAATCCTTATATAGATGGATTCCTTTGATTTCTGGACATATATCTTTTGATATTTTATGACCACTTTCTTTAGTTTCTCCTGTGATTGTCTACCTCTTTATATGGTACAAGTACCTAGAAAATAAAGAATTAATATATTTAGAGAAATTGTAAACAATATTTCTCAAACCATCATGACTTAAGAGAATTGAACGTGTACAGACTTTTCGAAAAATAAAGGGGTAGTTAAAACTTACTCATGAACGGTACATGTTATTAGAACTAACAACTAAAAAGGGAAAGTCATGAAATATCGGACGGTAAGGGAAGACCGCACGTCTCAAAGACGACTTTCTAGTCGAGAATTTGTATACAGTAAAGGGAACATACAATTAACAACGAAGACGGAAGGACGAAAATTTTAATAAAGAAGCACAAATCAAAAACAATCAAACTAATCACACAAAGAACCACACAAAGAGGAACCCAAGTAGGACATACCCTGAGAGACACGGAGAAATCGGGTGCCAAGAAAGTATTCGTGATTACTGAGAGATTGACCTTGGAAAGAGTGGTCGAGAACTTACGTATCGGTCCTTTAAGGTGATTGTGACCTAAGTACAAACTGAGAGAACGGATGGAGTTCATAGGATCTCCCAAGTCCCTAGTAGATTCGTTGAGTTCGATTTTTGAACCTTCTAACTTGTATCTAACCCTACAACTCACAATCTCATTAACATGTGGGTTTGAGTAGTGTGAACCGTTAATCCTAGGGTAGATTCTCATTTATAGTATTCACGGAAGAGGTTAATGAAAGATAAGGGAGAATAGAAACTACGTAGAAAAAATAGAAAGATTAAAATTCATAATCAGTATTAAGAGATTGTATATAGATAAGTTTATTTATGAAAGGTCTACTGGATTTGAACTTAGGGAAGTATAAAAGAATTTATCGTTTTAAAACATTATTGAGGCAATTATTGTATTGATTGTATAATTATATATAATGTGTGTATTTTATATAATTAATATGTCATAAAATATAATTATAACTAAACAAGTTATATAGTAACTATATAATTACGTTAACTACAATTAATTAATATAATTATTATAATATACTGTTAATTACAAGAAACATCCGAAGGTCCACCGGGATCACCAATTCTTGGGTGAACGGTTACGTTCACTATATTCTCTGTATCCAAACTAGGGACCCAACCCTTCCAGATGACCTCCTCCCGTACGGTTGGGTGAAGTCTTATATGAAAGGACCTCTTAGGGGTACCTGTCTCCTCGGACCGTTTGATATCAAGTATACCAACGTTTCTCAGTCTGTGTTGACTTTACTGGGCCGTACGTACGTACGTTACAAGAAACGTACCGAAGGGAGATTTAAACTAGGTTACTATTAGGTTGTATACTATTTTTAAGTTTCGTTGTAGTTTTTTTTTTTTTTTTCTTTAAGACAAACTAAAATGTTTGTTAATTAGTTTAATTTCAGAGATACATGGGAAAGAGACTAAATAGAAGGTTCCTCCTAAATCGACAGAACCACTTTGTTGTTGATTGAATCTAGAATAGACTAAATTTTTAGAGGTATATTCAAAAAGGTCACCAGTATATACCTATATTCTCAACCTGACACTTCTTTCGACTCGCGGCTTCTTAACTACGAAAACTTGACACCACAACCTCTTTTGAGAACTCTCAGGGAACCTGACGTTCCTCTATGTTGTTCAGGTCAGAATTCCTCTAGTCGGGACCCACAAGAAACCTCCCTTACTACGATTTCGACTTCGAGGTCATGAAACCGGTGGAGTACGTTTCATAACTGAGTAACCTTTTCTGACACTACGACCCTCCCTAATCCCGGTCCTCCTTTCCCCCTGCTGTCTCCTACTCTACCGACCTAACGTAGTGGTTGAGCTACCTGTACTCAAACCCACTTGAACTGTCTCTCCGTACCGCACGACACTAAGTACTCCAGCATCTCTCACCCTGTGCTGACTCAATGACTTGACTTGACTTTACTATTCGAGGGTTTACTGTTTTTGTATACTAGAAACCTATAGGTAAGATTTTCTTTTTTCTTGTTATATTTTCTCGAGACTAACTCAAACTCCACTTTACTACCACGACGATTGACCATTTCTAACATAAAGTAGACATGGTAAGGGATAGACAAGAGAATGTCTACATACTGAGAATTATAGAACGAAGGAAGTTAAAATGAGGACATAACACACGGGGTCACTTGTTGGTAGAAACGATCTCGACTTTACAGTAGTACTACCTAGTGTTGGTCTGTGAGTTAAACCCCCCGACCTACGGACCCGAGACAGTAATATACGTATAAAAGAAGAGTGACTCATACCTCTCTATTTATTCCCTCTACTTTAATATGTAACGAAATATAAGATGAAATTCATTTACTCACACATCGGGATAATCTTAACCCCAGTCTATAGTGTCCTGAAGTATGAGGGACGCAAAACCTTAACTCTGTCGTTCCGGGGGGATTTGGAACGAGATCGGAAGGAGACCTGAAAGTCTACGAGTCACCATGGATTTTTTATGAATTCCGGGAGACTGAATTGATAAATTCTAAACAAGTGTAGAACGAACTTGGGGAATGAATGAGAGGTAGAGGAGGTTGAGTGGGTCTAGGACGAGGTTTCTACTAAAGAACCTAAGTAGAGTTCACCGTGGTAAAGACAGAGATCGTCCTCGGGTGTCCCTTACGAATCGTGTAGACGAAATAGAGACCACTTATAGTTCAGTATAAAGTTACATATTATAACTCTTTCTGAAGTATCTCTCATCAATATGTCTGATGATAGGATATGATGATGATGATATCTTGAGTCTACATCGAGGTCAACTCAAGACTCTCCGATGTAGTACTGTCGTTCGGAAAGTCTTCCAGTTATACCTCGGACATTTCGATAAACACTGAATCTGAGTCTCCGACGTCTTGTGGAAAAGATGGAGTAAGATAACCAGTTCGTCGAGTGGTTGTGGTCGAGTCTAAATTCACTTCTTTTAATCAAAGGTAGAGACCTACACTGCTCTTCGTACGGCAAACACGTCCTTATTAACTACCACCAACGGAAATCTAAGAAATAGTATTACTGTTTTTGTTCCATATATCAGAGTTTTAGAGGGAGGTCACCCTTTTTGTGTACTCGGTGATGGAATTGGTTTACTAGTTGCAATTATAGTGATACTTCATAAGTTGTAATGAAGTACAAGGTTGAGTTTTTCGTATCTGAGACAGATTATAAAAATTAAATAAAATAATTTATAATTTATAAATAATTTTATAAAATAAATAAATAAAAACCGACACGACTCACAAGTAACAAAAAGAGATCAACACTACTCACCCTCGATGAGAGAGTCACGTCACCGAAGAGAACAATACCTCGTGTCCGAGTTCCCGTGTGTCCGAAGTCATCAACGTTATGTACCCCAGTCACCAACTCCAAGGGGTCGAGATCTGACGTCGGAGTTATCAACGCCACGTATCCGAATCAACGAGGTACCGTATACCCTAGAAGGACGTAACCGTCCACCTAAGAAATGGTGACTCAGTGGTCCCTTCTGTTGGAAACAGATTATAACTTCTTTATAGTTCGTTTGGAGTCGATTCTTTACACGAGAAGTTTCACAGTTTAATATTTTGTGTTTTTATCGATTCCCTGACGAGGTCGAATACCTGATTCCTCCCTACTGTTGATTGTTTTGTACAAGGACTAACTTAGGACCCGTTCCCTGAAGAAAAAGAAAAAAAAAAAAAAGATAGGGATATTCCATTTAATAATGTTTTATTCGTTTTAAAATTATTACGGAAATAAATTCTACCTGTGTAACTTAGTTACAATCAAAAGATGAAAAACATCAGTATGACACCGATAAGTTCTATATCCTTTAGGTGTCACTACATCACCACCACCAAATCGGCGATTTATCACAGGTTGAGAACACTTGGGTACCTAACATCAGGTGGTCCTAGGAACCAGATACCGTAAGAGGTCCATTCTTGTGGTCTCAAGCAACGGTAAAGGAAAAGGTCCATTAGAAGGGCTGGACTCTTAACTTGGGTCCCGAGAACGTAACGTCCGTCTACTAAATGGTTGACTCGATACTCCCTTGGGGACTAGGTACTTCCGAAGAAAGTACATAGGGATACTCCCTTATGTGTTACTGCATAAATCCTCTTTTCCCAGAAATACACATGTTGAATGAGAATTTACAAAGTCTTTATTATTGTTATTATCTATTTCGTTTATACCATGTTATGTTTGTAAATCCCTCAAAAACATGATAAAAACACTTGAAATTCAGACTCTAATAATGTTTTACGTTTTGATATGTGTTTTGTTTCTGTGTTCGTCTAGTTCGTATGGTCTCCTAATTTTTACCTTAGTTTCTTATTTGATAACTATGTACCCCTTTAAAAACTAATTTATTTTAAAGTACTTCGTCGTTTCGTGTGTCAGATTTTAGTTGTCAAAAGACTCCTTTTAAAAACGTCGTGTTTACTGTCCCTCGGGTTTAAAATTAAATTTTCTCTTTAGTGTTAGTTTGACATTTTATTATTGTCATGACTTCTTTTAATTCGTTTTAAGTATTTGTCCACAAAGTGTTTTGATCGGTTTGTTCATCAGTTTGTTCATCGGTTTTATCCATTTCGTTTCGAGGTCCTGAAAACGAATTAAAAGGAGTCGACTTCTGTATATTAAAAGAAGTAGGAAGGGGTTTAAGGATGATTTTAACGGAACCTCTCAAAAAGTACTTCCGTATGTAAACATTTCGGTTTCCCTGGTACTTTACTCTTGTGTTTTCTGGTGTCTTAAGTGTTTTAAAATCTTGGCTCTTACGTCTGTCCTTTTACCAGTGACTCAATCTAAACTCTGTAGATTTTTAAGTCATGAATACCCTTCGTCGTCCACCTCAACTCCGTTATTTCTCCTTAGTTCGAATAAACGAAACGGGACCTCTCTGAGTTCTCCACTCCGTGGTCTACGACGATTTTCACTTTTACGTCCCGTCTGTACTTTACTTTTGGTAGGATAAATGGTTCGTATTGACAGACCTTTTATCACATTCTATTCTTCCGGTTTTACGAATAGAAGTACTTCAAGTAAATTAAGAAGATTATCCCTCGTATGTAAGATTAAGTGTGGTGTGGTGTGTGTGTGTGTGTGTGTGTGTGTTTGTGTGTGTGTATTTCAGTACAAAACACCCTTTTTTTTAGTCTTGTGTCCATCCTCCTCCTCATACAAAAGTTCATACTAATAGTCCTTTAGGTAACGACTTTTGCACGGTAAACTCGTTTTTGACTTCCATAACTCCCCGGTTAATGTACTCCTATACCAGTTTCTGTTATCTCGTTTATATTTACGGACTTAACCTTGACACGGACCGAACGCCCCTGATCAAATCCCTCTCTCACAATTCTTATCCGTAATCCTCTATCCTTTTTAGACTGTAAATACATTCCTTCTGGTCCTCTGAAACCTCATAGACTTCGACTTTAGACCTCTTATTTGACTTTTAGTAAAATTTTCTCGTCAGACTGAGGGTCTTTGACAAGGAGAAGCTTGTGTCGTTTCTATTCTCCACACGTAAGAACTTTTCAAACTTGGTGTCTCGTAAATCAGGGTTTCTGTGTTGGTTATCTCGTCTCGGGACTGAACTCTCGTCCCCTCATGACTTTCGTGTGAATGGTCCTTAAAGACGAGTGGTGTAGGAGACGAGGTTGGGACGAGGGGGTCTTGTTGCCACCGGTGGGTCGTTGTATACCTTCTAAAGACAAACCCTTTTGACTGAGTGGACTATTTTTTTCTCGGGACCCGACTGTAAACCGTCAGAACGTCACTACACGATCCAGAAAGGGGTTAGGGGTACTGTCTGGGGTGTCGAGACGATCTTGTAGTTCAGTTACGTTTACACTAGTCGGTCAATGTTCAATAAACACTTTTAAAAGGTTGTGTTCCCTCTCTGATTTTATTCATTTAGTTTTGTCGAGTTTCCTTCACCTCTGTTATGGATCATGACACCCATTTTTGTTTGTTTGTTTTTCTGGAAAGTTTTTGGATATTAATTATAAGAGTCTCCCTTTTTTTTTTCAATAACATTGATACTCTCTCGTCCGACGATAGTTTTTTCTTATAGGTCTACATCCCGATGGTGGTAAGACTAAACAGATCCTGACGGAGGTCAAATCGTGTCTTACAAGGGGTCGGGTCCTTTGGATGTCAGGGTCCCTTTCGTCCTACCAACGACTGGTGTGATATTTTCCTTTTTCGAGATAATTTTTATACTATCGTCGTTATACTTCATTCTGACCTTTTGAAGTATTAGGGTGTCTGAGTGACTTAGTGAAATACACGGACTAAAAAAGAGAAGGAAGGTTCAGAAAGAACAAAACTGTGGTCTTTTGGTCGATTCCCTACTACGTATTCAAGTAATTTATCTACTAGTTCAGGACTGGAGTCCATCACTTTCATCTTTTTCTTTCCTTCCTCGGTCCACTACTCTATTGATTCTCCATCTTAAGTTTCTTCATCTTAGGTTCCCGAAATCTTAAAGTCTCCCTTCTTTTGTGGAGTCTCTGGTAGACTGAGTTGGGAAAGAAGTATGATGGAATACGAACTAAGTGTCTTTATCATCTCATGTTATGGAAACGATTTATTTAATTGTTCACTTACTCTTTATTCTAGGTCTTTACGTTACTGAGGTGATAACTCACCGTATAGACCGTATCCTTGTATTTGGAGGGTTGGACCTTCAGTCGTGAGAGAGATAATACTGTGACTATTTCATGTTGTTTACTGATTTTGTAATAAACTTGAAATAAAATATTGACACCGTACTAAGTAGAGTAAAAGTAGGTGTTAGAGTAAATATTACACTGTGTATTCTTAGTTATGTAAAATTTTCTCAATACTGTCGTCTTTAATCTTTGGTCTCCTAATTTTTTATTTCAACTCTTACATTTCTCCCACATCTTGTTTACTTCTAATTTTTATTTCCTCTTTTTTAATTTTTACCTTTTATACAGATTATTCTAATGATAACACTTATTTTCTATAAGAATTTTCTCTTTTTCATTTTTACTTTCTCTTTCCCTTTAATAGTTTCTTGATTTGTTCTTGTGAAAGATCTTATCTTTCTGACTTTCCCGAGTGACTCCCGGGTTTTGTTATAACCTTCTTTTCTTCCGTCGGTCCCTGTACCAGTTCTCACAGGTCTCTATATTAGGGATTTCGTCTCTTCACCCTACCCTACCCTTCTCTCTTTTGTCTACCCTAAGTTTCAAAAATTTACCTGAATCCTTATTCCTACCGTGTAATTTAACGAGTGTCGATACGACCTTCAAAATTCAGTATCCTCTAGTACGAAGATTCCAAGATTCTATTTTACTACAGTTATAAGACATCGGTCGCGGGGTCCTATTTACGTGTTCCACTAAAGACGTGATAACAAACGTATTCGTTTATAAATAATTTATAGAATTATAGATAATAATCGTGACTTTGTTTTATATTGTTTATTTATATCGTAATTTATTCATATTATTAATATATTTATTTTATAATAGTGTAAAATATTAAAAAACTGGTAAACTTTGTTGAATAAACTGTGTAAAATAACTTCTTACTTTAGTTAATATACATGACCGTACCTTTCTTGAAGTTATAATAATCCAAAAAACTTTTTCAATTAAAGTTTTATCGTTACATACGTAATCTAAAAAATAATCTCTTATATATCCATCTCTTTAATTATGTATCTTTATATTTATACCTATTTTATTGACTTTTCTCTTTTAAGAGGTACAATAGTCACTGACGGAAACCCCTTGTCACGAATTTTCAAATCGGATGTGAAAGACCAAACATGTCAACATATCATCAACCTAAAAAAGATGTTACACGTTTAATAAAAAATTTAACACATATAAAAAGTAAAGAAACACTATTGTCGTGGTAGATCACCAAATACAATTGAAAGTTTTATAAAATTGAAATTATATGTTCCTTGTGGGTGTCGAATTAAGGTCGTTTTATTTGGTAGGCTAGCTTTTCACCCGGTTTCTTGATTTATCTGTGAAGAGGTTTCTTCTGTATGTCTACCGATTGTTTGTATAATTTTCTACGAGTTGTAGTGAGTAATAGCCTCGTTACGTTTAGTTTAGGTGTTATTCCATGGTAAAGTGCGGTCACTCTTACCGACGATAGGTTTTCAGATGTTCGTTATTTATGACCTGTCCCACACCTCTTTTTCCTTGTGAAAATGTGACAACCACCCTTACGTTTGATCATGTCGGTGAAATTTTTGACCTCTATCTTGACGGTATACTGGGTCTTTAGGGTGACGACCCGTATGTGTGGTTCCTTTGGTCTTAACTTTCTCTGTGTACATGGGGTTACAAGTGGTGTCGTGACAAGTATTATCGGTCCTGTACCTTCGTTGGATCTACAGGTAGTCGTCTGTTTACCTATTCTTTTGACACCATGTATATATGTTACCTCATGAGTCGGTAAAAATTCTTATGTAAACTTAATCAAGATTACTCCACCTACTTTGACTTCGGATAATATGTCTCACTTCATTCGGTCTTTCTTTTTGTGGTTATGTCATATGATTGTTTGTATATATACCTTAAATCTTTCTACCATTACTATTAAGACATACACTCTGGCGTTTTCTCTATGTCTACATATCTTGCCTGTAAACCTGAGATACCCTTTCCCGTTCACGTCCTACTATACCCTCTTACCGTAACTTTGTACATTTAATAGTGTACACTTTACTTAAAGGTCAGGTCCAAACTACGTACTATGTCCCAATAGCCCCGACGACGTGACCCTACTGTGTCTCCCTACCCTATCCCTTCCTACACCCTCCCTCCAAGTCCTATCCCTTGTGTACATGTGGGTACCACCTAAGTACAGTTACATACCGTTTTGGTTATGTTATAACATTTCATTTTATTTATTTATTTTGACTTTTTTTTTAATTGAAATTTTATTACGTTATGAACCCGACTTATAACACGACCTACAATCAGGACTTATAAGTGACCTTCCTGACTACGACTTCGAGGTTATGAGACTGGTGGACTACGATTCTTATACTGACTAACCTTTTCTAGGACTTCGACCTTTCTTACTCCCGTTCTCCTCTTCCCTTTCTATCTCCTACTCTACCAACTTACCGTAGTGGTTGAGTTACCTGTACTCAAACTCGTTCGAAGTCCTAAACCACCGAACCGTACGACGTAAAGTACCCCAGCGTTTCTTAGTCTATACTAACTCACTGACTTGACTTGACTTACGAATAAGAATCAACGAGTCAGCACAGGTAGAGAAACGTTGAGGTACCTGACATCGGGTGGTCCGTGTAGACAGGTACCCCTAAGAGGTCCGTTCTTATGACCGCACCCAACGGTACGGTAGGAGGAGGACACCTAGAAGGGTTGAGTCCCTAGTCTGTGTCCAGAGGAAGTAACATCCGTCTAAGAGATGGTAGACTATGAGTCCCTTCGGGATTACATTATGAATTATTATAAAATTACAGTCCTTTTGTGTATAAAATTTTATAAACAAAATAAAAAATTCAATACTTTCATACTATTGAAAATGTTCAATAGTAAATGTTCTCTGAACCTTTTATGTCTTGTTTCAATGTATATCAAGGTAATATATAATGTTAATAAAAATTGTCCTATTCGACTTCAAAATTTTTAATTATCTTACTTTTTTTTTAATTATCTTACTTCTCTGTCTTTTCATCTTCCTATATTATCTGGACTTTTCGTGATACTTGGTTAAGTTGTATTATTACTAAATGTCTTAAAAGTGTGTTGTCACCCCATTTTTAGGTTAAGTTCAAGGGTATCTGATATTTAGTCCTCTGTGACCTTATATAGGTCCCTGTATTTTGTTCCACGTTTTTTGAAATACTTGATTTCCATAACTTTAGTGTGTCTCAGACAAGAGAAAAGTGACACTTTAATACAATCTTTAGTTATGGTTCTCTATAAATTTTTATTGGGTGTATAAAAGTTGACGTTACATTATAAATGGTTCTATCTAGAAACTGAATTGGTAACTTATAGAGTATTTCAAATTTTCTGACTTTTTTTGTCTCCCACTAGCGTCTCTTTTTTCGTAAATTTACTCTTTAATTATAGTTTTACTCTTTAATTGTAGTTCCTATGAAATTTTTAGGTCTATAAAACCTTTAATTTACAAGTGAAAATTTACTACTTATATAGATTCTTCGGTATTGTACCTTTTAATCTTTTGTAAACATTGTCTTATTTCTACTTTGTTCTTAAATAGTCCTAAACAACGTACGTCAACGAGTTACGTTAATTTGTTACACCTTAGAACTTTTCCATACTTTTATTTATTGTCTGTGATCGTATTTAAAACTTGTTTTAGATATGATCTCAATTATTATATCATACTGTACAATTAGAGGACAACGAAATAAAAATGTTGTATCATAAAGGAATATAAAAGTCCTAACCTATTCTTCAGAATTCTGAGTAAGTCAAAAAATTTAGTTATTTTATTACAAAGATCCGAAAATCATCATTATGATCCACGGTCTTATTTATCTTAATATAGTTTTAAAACACTTATGTTTAATCTTTAGATCGTAAGGAGAGTATGAATCAGTTTGTTAACCTTGGTTTTTCAGTGTTTATAAAATTAATTCGTTTATAAACATTCAAAAATTTATATATATATATATATATATATATATATATATATATATATACTGAAGACTATTTTGTGCCAGGTGAGCTCTTCCTTCACCCTTTGTTGAAGTCGTAAGAACGGAATTCTTACGATACTTGTCAAACTTTGTCAATTTTCTGCACTGTGACTTTCTACTTGGAGGTTCTAACCATCCAAGGGTCATACGACGACCTCTTCTCACCCATTTTTGAGGTCTTTCTTACTTCTCCAAATCGGTTTCATCTTTTCTTCCGGTCAAAAATTACACAGACTACCACTTTCATTTCAGGTCACGAGATTTCTTGTTATAACGTATCCTTGGACCTTACAATCCAGGTACTTAGTTCCATTTCACCTCCATCAGTTTGTACTCTACCTTCTTACTTGTAACTGTAAAATCCTTAGTTACTTAATTTTACCTACCCTCACCCACTTAAATTAAGTCTACTGGTAAAATAGATGATAACACCTGTCTTAGGAAATCTTCTTTACCTCATCAGGAGTATCAGTTGTTTGCTCAGACTTTACGTCATGAACCCATGTTAGAGTTATTGCTGTCTTACTAGAGTCAAGCAAAAGTTTCGTTTAGGTCATAGTGTCATTAGGTTCAGATACGGGGTTGGTGATTACGACTTCTTCGACTTTAACTTACCAAGATACTTCTGGATGTTCCTGAAGATCTTGATTCGGTTTTTCTTTTTTTTATTTTTTAGAGGAAGAGTGGTATCCCCTGACCTTACGTTTTCATCCATCAGTTCTCTATGGACCTCCTTGTCCGTTCAAACCGAACAGTTTTACTTCGTCCCGTTTCCGATTGTCTTAAGACCGTTCTCTTACGTGACTTGTATCGTTTGTGAGAAAAGGTTTTTTTGTTCTGTGATGAGATGTGTACCTATAGTGGTCTACCAGTTATGGTTTTAGTCTAACTAATATAAGAAACGTTGACTTCTACCTCTTCGTGGTACGTCACTCGTTTGTGTTCTGACTCTTAGACTGACACCTAGACTAGTACTCGAGGAATAACTTTTTAAGTCTGAATTTACTTTCTTTCATCCCTTTTGGTGATTCGGTAATTCCATACTGGATTTCTTTCAGGGAATACTAATATGTCATCTTCATTGTTTCTGTAAGTTACTTAATCTAACCTATCTTACTTAATCTAACCTATCTATTTCACCGACTTCTTGATACCTGTCTTCAAGTATTGTAAAATGTCCTCCGTTACTATTTTTAGGAAGGGTTCTTTTTCCTTATACTGTTCCGTTTTACCATCAGACTCTTCTGGAATGTTTATCGACTCCTTTCTACTCTTCGTTTTCTTCTTTTCTTTTCTACATAGGTAGACTTACGTCTCAAGGTTACTTATCATTCCTCTCTATTCTTTGGGAAGAATTCACTTGTTACATTTCTTTATCTCCTTTTGTTGTCTTACCCTTATTGATCTCTAGAGTAGTTCTTTTAATCTGGGTTGTTCCCTTGTAAAGTACGTTTCTTCCCGTGTTATTTCCTGTCTTTGTCGTACCTGATTAGTCTTCATTTTCTATAATTCTTCTCCACCGATCTTATGTGTCTTCTTGATATGTTTCTTCTAGAATTACTGGGTGTGTTGGTGCTAACACACGAGTGAGTGATCTCGGTCTTTAGGACTTCACACTGCAGTTTACCCGGAATCCTTCGTAGTGATGTTTGTTTCGATCACCTCCATTACCTTAAGACGACTCGATAACGTTTAGAATTTTTTACTATGACACTTTCATGACGTGAGTTATACAGTCGTTTAAACCTTTTGAGTCGGTGTCCTGACCTTTTCCAGTCAAAAGTAAGGTTAGGGTTTCTTCTCGTTATTGTTTTTTACAAGTTCGATGGTTTGTTAACGTGAGTAAAGTGTACAACGTTCCAATACGAGTTTTGGGAAGTTCGATCCGAAGTCGTCATACACTTGACTCTTGAAGGTCTACGTGTTAGATCAAGATCTTTTCTGTTTACTTGGTCTTTAGTTTAACGGTTACTGGTATCTAGTATCCTTTTCGTTTACTTAATGTCTTTTTTGAAGACAAAACAATTGATACGATTTCGGAAAACCGGCACACCTAATGTTGTTTGATCTTTTAAGAATTTCTCAACCTTTATGTTCTGGTGTAATGGACGGAGGACTCTTTGGACGTACCTCCTGTTCTTTGTTGTTGATATTGACCTGTACCCCGTTACTTGATCAAGTTTGACCCTTTCCTCATACAGTTCCTACATATAATAGTGGGTCGAATAAATTGAAATGTACGTCTCATATAGTACACTTTCCGTCCCGATCTATTACAAGTTCGACGTTCGTTCTAAGGACCCTCTTTATATTTAATGGAGTCCATACGTCTACAATGGTGGAATTACAGTCTTTCGTCTCTCCTTGATTTCTCGGAGAACTACTTCCACTTTCTCTCACCTTTTTCGACCGAATTTTAAGTTGTAATGTTTTTTTTTTTTTTTTTTTTCGATTCTAGTACCGTAGGACAGGGTAGTGGAGTACCGTTTCTTTACCCTTTTGTTACCTTTGTCACTGTCTGAAATAAAAGAACCCGAGGTTTTAGTGATGCCTGTAACAGACGTCGGTATTCTAATTTTCTGTGAACGAGGAACCTTCCTTACGATACTGTCACATAATTTTGCGTCTCTGTAGTGAAACGACTGTTTCCAGTTCTATACCCAACTGGTTCTATACCCATCAGGTTCTATACCCAAAAGGTCATCAGTACATGTCTGATGACTACAGTACATGTCTACACTCTCAATCTGTTATTTCTTGCGACTCATGACTTAACTACGAAAACTTGACACCACGACCTTTCTAAGAACTCTCAGGGAACCTACCGTCTTGTAGTTTGGTCAGTTAGGATTTCCTTCAGTTAGGACTTATTAGTAACCTTCTTGACTACGATTTCGACTTTAAGTTACTCAGTTGAGTAACTTTTCTAGAACTACGACCCTTTCTAACTCCTACTCTACCAACACTATCCCATTGTCCGTCCCTCCGGTCCCGAGAGGTTTGCCTCCTTTATCCGACGTTCATAGTCTGTAAAGAATAGAGAGAATTTGTCGTCCTCCTTTGTTTGATATTCACAGTCTAAAAAAAGGGGAATAGATATGTTTTAAATTTTTTAAAGAGAATTTTAAGACACAACTGTACTACTGTAGACCAAGGTGGACTCGAATTGAAAAGAGTTTAGAGCTCGATTGGTTACACAAAACCAATGTCTTTTCAAAGAATTCAATAGTCGTCCACGGGTTATACGATGACCTCTAGTCACCTCTTTATTGAGGTCTTTCTTACTTTCCTACCTCGGTTTCGTTTTTTTATGGGTGAACACCTACACTGAGTACTATCTTCGTTCCAGGTTACGACATTTCTCGTTATGACGTATCCTTGGACCTTACAGTCCAGGTACTTAGTTCCGTTTAACCTTCACCAGTTTATCCTCTACCGTTCTCACTTGTAGTTGTAAGATCTTTAGTCACTTCATTTTACCTGACCTTACCTATTTAAATTTAGTCTACTGGTAATATAGATGATGACGCCCGTCCTTAGGGAGTCTTCTTTACTTCATCGGTAGTACCAGTTGTTTTCTCAGACTTTACGTCATGGACCTACGTTAGAGTTTTTGCTGTCTTACTAGAGACAAGCAGAGGTTCCGTTTGGTAAGTTATAGTGTCAATAGGTTCAGATACGGGGTTGGTCATTACGACTTCTTCTACTTCAACTTACCAAGATACTTCTTGGTGTTATGGAAAATCTTGATTGTGGTTTTTTTTCTACAGGAAAAGTAATTTCCCCTGACCTTACGTTTTCATCCTTCAGTTCTTTGTGGACCTATTGTCTGTTTAAATCGGAACCTTATGTCTTACTTCGTCCCGTTTCCGATTCTCTTAAAACGGTTCTCTTGTGCGACCAGTATCATTTATGGGAGAAGGTTGTTGTGTTTTCTGAGATGTGTACCTGTAGTGGTCTACCAGTTGTGACTTTAGTCTAACTAATGTTAGAAACGTCGGTTTCTACCTCTTCGAGATATGTCAGTCGTTTTTGTTCTGACCCTCGACTAACGCTGAATCTAGTACTCGAGAAATAACGGTTTAAGTCTGAATTTAACTTCTTTCATCCCTTTTGGTGATCTGGTAAGTCAAGTCAAGTCAAGTCTGCGAGTCAGTACAGGCTGAAAAACGTTGGCGTACTTAGTTTCGTGGGGTCCGGAGGGACAGGTAGTGGTTGAGGGACTCAAGTGAGTCTAAGTGTAGGTAGCTCAGACACTACGCTAGGTCGGTAAAGTAGGAGACAGCAGGGGAGAAGAGGACGGGGGTTTGGGAGTTTCGTAGTTTCAGAAAAGGTTACTCAGTTGTTAATCATACTCCACCGGTTTCATGACCTCAAAGTCGAAATCGTAGTAAACAAGGTTTCTTTACGGTCCCGACTAGAGGAAGTCTTACTTGACCAACCTAGAGTACGTCAGGTTCCTTGAGAGTTCTCAGAAGAGGTTATGGTGTCAAGTTTTCGTAGTTAAGAAACCACGAGTCGGAAGAAGTGTCAGGTTTAGAGTATAGGCATGTACTGATGACCTTTATGGTATCGGAACTGATCTACCTGGAATCAGCCGTTTCATTACAGATACGAAAACTTATATGATAGATCCAATGAGTATTTAAAGGAAGGTTCCTCGTTCGCAGAAAATTAAAGTACCACCGTTAGTGGTAGACGTCTCTAAAACCTGGGGGTTTTATATTTCAGACTGTGAAAAGGGTGACAAAGGGGTAGATAAAGGGTGCTTCACTACCCTGGTCTACGGTACTAGAAGCAAAAGACTTACAACTCGAAATCCGGTTGAAAAAGTGAGAGGACAAAATGAAAGTAGTTCTCCGAAAAATCAAGGAGAAGTGAAAGACGGTATTCCCACCACAGTAGACGTATAGACTCCAATAACTATAAAGAGGACCGGTAGAACTAAGGTTGAACACAAAGAAGGTCAGGTCGCAAAGAGTACTTCATGAGACGTGTATTCAATTGATTGGTCCCACTGTTATTGTCGGAACTGCATGAGGAAAAGGATAAACCTTGGGCAGACAACAAGGTACAGACTGGACGTATGTCTAAAGAGTTCTCCGTCCAGCCCACCAGACCATAAGGGTAGAGAGAGTCTTAAATGGTGTCAAATAACACTAGGTGTGTCAGTTTCCGAAACCGTATCAGTTATTTCGTCTTTATCTACAAAAAGACCTTGAGAGAACAAAAAAAGGTACTAGGTCGCCTACAACCGTTTAACTAGAGACCAAGGAGACGGAAAAGACTTTGGTCGAACTTGTAATCCTTCAAGTACCAAGTGTATAACGACTTCGGACGGAACCTCTTAAAACTCGTAATGAAACGATCGTACACTCTACTCACGTTAACACACCATCAAACTCGGAATAAACCGTAACGGAAAAAAACCCTAACCTTACTTTGACTGGAAAAGGTCAGGACACTGGTGACGACTCAAAAGGCTTGAATGACCGTATGACTCACGTCGTGAAAGTGTCGTAATAGAAAGTCCTAAACTTTATCGAGTTGACCTTAAGGGAGTGGAGGTGATCGAAACAAGCATTACTACGAAAGATTCCGGGTGAACTGAAGTGTAAGGTCCTACAGACCGAGATCCACTCACTAGTGTGGTAGCCCTAATAGACCCACCACTTCTAGAAAAAACATGACAAGAAGACACATAAGAACGGTGGAGAAGAATTATAGAAGACGATGACAATCCAGGTCTATTAAACACAGGAAATATCTCGGGTAGAAATGTACTTTACAAGGGAACCATAGAGATTATAAAACTTCTCTAGAGATCAGAAAGGGTAACAACAAAAGGAGATAAAGAAACGTAACTAGCGTCTTCTTCCGAAAGAATAGAGAAGAACGATAAGAGACCTTGAGACGTAAGTCTACGAATATAGAAAGGAAAAGAGGAACCGACAAGTGAAGAGAAGAAAAGTGTCGATAAAAATTTCGAAGGGGTCTGTCGGTAAAACAAAAAACGTAAAGAAAAGGTACCTTTACCAGAACTAGGGACAGAGGACATGTTACAGTGTTTGAAGTAAGGTATCAAGTAGTCCGTGACATAGATAATCTAGATCCGGAAATTTAGACAAAGAGTGAAGGTGACATATTAGTATTCACTAAATTAAATCCAGTATGGAGATACCAGATCGTAAAAACGGACGAAAGAAGTTAAAGTCAGAATTAAACCATTATTCCCCAAGTACTAGACTCGGTGTCAGTCGAGGACCAGAACAAAAACAACTAACATATCTCGAAGAGGTAGAAAACGACGTCCTTATATTAGTTACACTAAAACCACAACTGGTAGACCACTACAGGTACACATCTTAGAAGAGAACACAACAACCTTCTCCCACAAACGATACTGGTCACGTAAAAGAACCGTTTTGAGATAATCAGAAAGGGGACAAAGTAAGGCGTAAGGTTCCGGTTTAAACGAACAATCAGGTCCACAAAAAATTGAAGGATGAAAACGTAAGGTCAGGGGATATTACTTTTCCTGTAGAAAAAACCCACAATTAAATTTTTCCAGAACATCCAGAAGTATCTTGGTAAGTTGAAGTCGAAGGATTCGTAATGACCAACTCCGTATCTGAACCTAATGACACTATACTTACCAAACGGAACCTTTACTTGTTTCTAGTAAGACAGCAAAAACTCTAACGTAGGTCCATGACGTAAAGTCTGAGAAAAAAACTGGTACTACTGAAGAGGTAAAGAGGACTCCCTAAGGACGGGTGTCATCATCTATATTAAATATTAATATATTTAATATGTATATTTAATATTAAAAATATTATCTAAACTGATACGATCCGTGGAGTATATTTACTTTAGTTTGTCATAAACCACCGTGGTTTCGTGTCCGCCACCGTTGCCACCGGTCGCGTGATTCACACCGACTCTCGATGGGGCTTAGACTCCGGTCCCTGCTACCGGTTCTCCTCTATGGGGTACAGACCTCCTCGATGGGTCGTAGACTCCAGTTCCCGTTTCCGGCTCCCCTCGGTTGGACGCAGGCTCCGGTCCCCGCCGCGGACTGTGGTCCCCGTCACCGGACCTCCTCGTTGTGGTGCGGGCTCCGGTCTCGCCGTTGGCCCTCCTCGTTGGGGTGAGGGTTCCACACCACCGACACCCGCGTGTCCTCCCGGATCTCCTCGGTAGGGTGCAACTTCTAGTCCTTCCCGCCACCCTCCTCTATGGGGAGTAGGTTCCATTCCTCGTCGTCGACACGAAAAGACCTCGTCGGTACTTCTCTATGGGGTACGAATTCCATTCTCTTTGGGTTCATTCTACGATCCACAACGTTCTCCCGTAGTCTTCCGTCTATATGACTTTTGTATGAGTGTCTTTTGATCAGTAAGATTAGTGTGATCCTGGTGTCGGAACAGATTGAGTTACTTTGATTCGGTATGGGTCCCCCGTTGGGTCCTACCCGCCCAGTATCACCTCTCCAGACTGTCTTACACCAGGTGACCTCTTCCATTACCGTTTGGTGAAGTCATAAGAACGGAACTCTTGGGGTACTTATCATACCTTTCCGTTTTACCATCCTATGACTTTCTCCATGAGGGGTCCAGTAATCCACGGGTTATACGATGACCTGCAGTCACCTCTTTATTGAGGTCTTTCTCACTTCCCTACCTCGGTTTCGTTTATGTTATGGGACGACACCTACACTGACCACTGTCTTCGTTCCACGTTGTGACATTTCTCGTTATAACGTATCCTTGGACCTTACAGTCCAGGTACTTAGTTCCGTTTAACCTTCACCAGTTTGTCCTCTACCTTTCTCACTTGCAGTTGTAAGATCCTTAGTCGCTTGATTTTACCTGATCTGTTAAGTCCATACTGGTTTTAGTTTAGGTACTAATAATATGTCACCTTCACTCTTTATCTATATTACCTAATCTATACTATCTATGTCACGGACTACTTGATGCCTCACTCCAAGTACTGTAACATGTCCTCTGTCCCTAGCTCTAGTAGGGGTACCTTTCTTTTACTTTTTTCTGTTTTACCGACAGACCTATCCGGAATGTTCATCGACACTTTTCTTCTCTTCACTTTTCGTTTCCTCTTTTACTTTCGAAATTCGTAGACTTATATCTCAAGGTTTCTTATCTTTCTTCTCTATTCTTTCGTAAGGAGCCTCTAGTCACGTTTCTTTATCCCCTTTTCTTGTCTTACTCTTTCTGATCTCTAGAGAAGTTCTTTTAATCTCTATGGTTCCCTTGTAAAGTACGTTTTACCCGAACTATTTCCTGTCTTTACTATACCTGGGTTCTCTTCGTCTTGTATAATTCTTCTCCACCGTTCTTATGTGTCTCCTTGTCATGTTTTTTCTAGAAGTAGTGGGTCTATTAGTGCTACCATACTAGTGAGTGGAACTTGGTCTGTAGGACCTTACACTTCAGTTCACCCGGAATCTTTCGTAGTCATGCTTATTTTGATCACCTCTACTACCTAAAGGTCAACTCGACAAAGTTTAGGACTTTCTACTACGACACTCTCACGACGTGAGTTATACTGTCCTTTAAACCTTTTAAGTCGTCACCGGTGTCCTGACCTTTTCCAGTCGAAGTAAGGTTAGGGTTTCTTTCCTTTACGGTTTCTTACGAGTTTGATAGTGCGTTAACGTGAGTAGAGTGTGTCAACATTTTGATACGAGTTTTAAGAGGTTCCGTCCGAAGTCGTTATGTACTTGGCACTTGAAGGACTACAAGCTCGACCAAAATCTTTTCCGTCTCCTTGGTCTCTAGTTAAACGGTTGTAGGTGACCTAGTACCTTTTTCGTTCTCTCAAGGTCGTTTTGTAGATAAAGACGAAATAACTGATACGGTTTCGGAAACTGACACACCTAGTGTTATTTGACACCTTTTAAGACTTTCTCTGCCCTTATGGTCTAGTGGACTGAACGGGGAACACTTTAGATATACGTCCATTCCTTCGTTGTCAATCTTGACCTGTACCTGTTTGTCTGACCAAGGTTTATCCTTTTCGTCATGCAGTTCCGACATATAACAGTGGGACGAATAAATTGAATATACGTCCAATGTAGTACTCTTTGTGACCCGACCTCCTTCGTGTTCGACCTTAGTTCTAACGGCCCTCTTTATAGTTATTGGAGTCTATACGTCTGCTGTGATGGGAATACCGTTTTTCACTTCTCCTTGATTTTTCGGAGAACTACTTTCACTTTCTCCTCTCACTTTTTCAACTGTTACAAGTTGTAAGTCTTTTACTTCTAGTACCGTAGACCAGGGTAGTGAAGCACCCTTTATCTACCCCTTTGTCACCTTTCTCACAATGTGAAATAAAAACCCCCAGGTTTTAGTGACGTCTACCACTAACGTCGGTACTTTAATTTTCTGTGAATGAGGAACCTTCTTTTCAATACTGGTTGGATCTATCGTATAACTTTTCGTCTCTGTAATGAAACGGTTGTTTCCAGGCAGAGCAATTCCGATACCAAAAAGGTCACCAGTACACACCTACGTTCTCAACCTGACACTTCTTCCGACACACGGCTTCTTAACTACGAAAACTTAACGCCACAACCTGTTCTGAGAAGAAGAAGAAGTAAAAAAAAAAAGCCATAAAAATTTTAATATTTATACAAATAAAATTAACCTCCAATTAATGAAAAGTTATCACATAACCAAAACGGTATGTATTTGACTTAGACGGTGTCCATATGTTCAAAAGGGGTAGGACTTGGGAGGAGCGAGGAGGGAGGTACATGGTAGGGAGACCCAGCAGAGTCACGTAATCGGGGTTCGTAGGTCATAGTACGTAACTTGGACCTGACCACTAAACAAAGTATATACTATAATATGTACAAAGTTACAGTAAGAGGGTTTAGTAGGGTGGGAAAGGGAGAGGGTGTCTCAGGTTTTCTGACAAGATATGTAGATACAGAGAAAACACCAGAGTGTATGTCCCAATAGTAATGGTAGAAAGATTTGAGGTATATATACGCAATTATATGACATAACCACAAAAAGAAAGACCGTATGAAGTGAGACATTTCATCCGAGGTCAAAGTAGGTGGAGTAATCTTGACTAAGTTTACATAAGAAAAATTAACGACTCATTATGAGGTAACACATATACATGGTGTCGAAAGAATAGGTAAGTAGACGACTACCTGTAGATCCAACGAAGGTACAGGACCGATAATATTTGTCACGACGTTACTTGCAACCCCATGTGCACAGAGAAAGTTAAGACCAAAGGAGTCACACATACGGGTCGTGACCCTAAAGACCCAGTATTACGTGAACATAAAGGTCAAAAATTTCCTTAGAGGTATGACAAGAGATATCACCGACATAATCAAACGTAAGGGTGGTTGTCACATTCTCCTAAGGAAAAAGAGGTGTGGGAGAGGTCGTAAATAACGAACATCTGAAAACCTAGCGTTGGTAAGAGTGACCACACTTTACCATGGAGTAACACGAAAACTAAACCTAAAGAGTCTATTACTCACTACAACTCGTAGAAAAGTACACAGATAATCGGTAGACATACAGAAGAAACCTCTTTACAGATAAATCCAGAAACCGGGTAACAAAACTAACCCAGCAAATAAAAAGACCGTGAATCGACGTCCTCAACGAACATATAAAACTATAATCAACAAACAGTCAACGAAATAAACGATAATAAAATAGGGTAAGACTTCCGACAGAAAAGTGGAACGAATATCGAAAGAGGCAACACGTCTTCGAAAATTAAAATTAATCCAGAGTAAACAAATAAAAACGCAAATAAAGGTCATAAGACCCTCCACCCAGTATCTCTTAGGACGACACTAAACGCAGTCTCTCACATAACGGATACAAAAGGAGATCCTCTAAATATCGAAGAACAGAATGAAAATCTGGAAATTAGGTAAAACTCAAATAAAAACACATATTACAATCTTTCACGAGATCAAAGTAAGAAAATGTTCGGTGTTAGATCCTCTTTTATAAGTACTATGTATGTAGTTTCCTGAAAATAAATCTTACGTACTACTTTATGTATAAAGTATTATTTTATAATTGTTGGTACCAAAAAGGTCACCAGTACATACCTATACTCTCAACCTGACACTTCTTTCGACTCGTGACTTCTTAACTACGAAAACTTGACACCATAACCTCTTATGAGAACTCTCAGGGAACCTAACGTTCCTCTAGGTTTGTAAGGTAAGACTTCCTCCAGTCCAGACCCTAAAGAAACCTTTCTTACCACGATTTCGACTTTGAGGTCATGAAACCGGTAGAGTACGTTTCCCGACTCAGAAACCTTTTCTGAGACTTTGACCCTCCCAAACACCCGTCTTCCTTTTCCCCTGCTGTCTCCTACTCTACCGACCTACCGTAGTGACTGAGTTACCTGCACTCAAACTCACTTGAGGCCCTATACCGCTACCTGTCCCTCAGGACCGCACGACGCTAAGTACCACAGGGTTTCTCAACCTGTACTGACACGTTGACTTGACTGAATGGGATCTGAGAAAGAAGTTCAACCAAGGTGACGAATTCTAGGTCTTGTCTATTTCCGAGTTGTTTGGTCATACAAAACGAGTAAGTAACAAGAGGATTAGATGCAATTAATTTGATATATAAATGAACCTTTGGACGGAAAGAAGTTCTAAGTACAGTTAACAAAATACCGGGCCCTACTGAGTGGAACACGGTTACAATAGAGTTTTATGTATAACACCCACTCCCCGGACCATGGTGAGACCCAAAATTCTATAAAGGAAATAGATTAATTACCGAACGACTATCCATATATTGTATGACGATTTCCGATCGTCTCCCCCGTGACAAAGGTGGGGGAAGACTACAGACAGTCTTCGAAGGACATAGAGAAAATGTGAAATTATTTTGAAATACTGTATTTTCGAGACTCACTAGTTCGGAGTAGTGATCGGGATCTAACTGAAGTAGAGACCTCCGGTTATTAAGACCTGAGAAAGTGGCAAGTCGTTGTTGAAAAGTCAACCTACCGTAGTAACTGAGTTATCTATACTTAAACGTGTTTGAAACCCTTTATCATTCCTGTCCCTTTTGGACCACACGACGGTAGTTAGCCCAGAGTTTCTCAGTCTATACTGACTCCCTGACTGTTGATACGCACGCGCGCGCGTGTGTGTGTGTGTGTGTGTTCGTAAAGATGATGTGAACTATTTCCGAACTCTTTCTTTTTGTTTTTTCTCTACCTCTTTAAACTTTTGTATTTGATTTACTTTACCCTAGAGACTTATACTTTATCTTTTTCACTTTGTTTGATTTATTTTCATTTTCTAGTAGTACAGCAGGTCAACAAAAATTGGTAACATCAAGTAATCTTAGTGTAGACCTAGAAACGTCTGTTTTCTTTGTGGACCCGTAAACATAAAAAGGTTGTTAAGATTCTATTAAGAATTCACATAGACCCAAAATTTTTCACTAATGTCCCCTTTAAGGTTCTACCGTCTCTTTATCCTGTCCTTCTGGTGAAAGAGGGGTGTTTATACATATTTCCAGTAGACTTACACCTCGGTGAAGGTGTTTTGTTGAAGACTTACGACGTCTCCTGGGGTCTATGAGTCTTCCGGTTTGGTTAGAGAAACTTTACTCCATCCTGGTTTTTTTTTTTTTTTTCTTCCTCTTCCGTTACCGTTGGGTGAAGTCATGAGAACGGACCTTTTAGGGTACCTACCTCCTCGGACCATCCGACGTCAGGTACCCCAACGATTCTCAGCCTGTACTGACTCACTGAAGGAAAAGTGAAAAGTGAAAATATGTAACCTCTTCCTTTATCGTTGGGTGAGGTCACAAGAACGGACCTCTTAGGGTCCCTGTCTCTTCGGACCACCCGACTGCAGATACCCCAGTGTGTCTCAGCCTGTACTGACTTCTCTGAATCGTCACCCTGTTTTTTATTTCTACTTTTTGGTCTGTTTCCTAAATCCTTACCTCTGGGTAGGACCTCTTCCTCAGTACTTCCTCTTAAAAGGTGTGTTATCCATTGGGAGAGTATCCACCCAGTCACCCCTCAAAACCTTAGAGTCTCACGTCGTATTTGTCTTTTTTTTTTTTTTTTTTTGGTGTGTCTTAGGTACGACTTACCGTTAATGGTCGACTCTTCGTCGAGTGTACGAACACAGACGGACGTGGTTCACCCCAGACCCACACCTCAGTATCCGACATTGTAGTCAGGAACACCTTTACTGGTGCTAACTCACGGGACTCCCGGGAGACTCCCCTGCTTACACTGTATCTTTGGGTTTGGTGTCCTCGTGGTCTCTCTGTTTCTTTTTGTTTTTTGAAAAGGACACTCTTCAGAGATTACGGTGTAACACTGGGGACCACGTGGGTGTCTTGTTTCCTATTATAAGATCCCTTATGACTTCCTCTCGTTCGACCGATGACAAATACAGGACAGGGTCTCGGTCTCCCCATCTACACACTGTCGATCTCCACCTTCTGATTCCCGGAGAGATTAGAACCAGGGTCTCTGGTGTAGAGGACGATTAGACACTCGTCCAACGACCAACGATTGGTATAGAATGACCCTATGACCTGTCAAGTATAGACGGTCCTCACAGTATCGGACTCAGGTCGAGGGAACTCCTCTACATACTGAGTGGACCCTAAATCGGGAGTGTCTTGTGAACTTTCGTACTCTCGTACCTGAACCCTTCATGTACGACGGAAGACGACACCGTTGGGGTTACACCAGGTAAATGACATTCGTGTGGGGTGTGTAAAGTCACCACAAATAAAAGTACAGGGAGGGAGAGGTGTTATGTTGACTCGTTCACTCGGATTTATTCACCGACGAAAACGGGGGAGTACAGTCCCACCTCTAATCTGTGTCTTCTCTGAACATTCGTCTCCTCCGGTTGGATTGGCTTCTTCTCTTCCCTCTTGTCGGAGAATTCACTTTCCATGTCGTCTAATTTTAGGAGCTCAATTCGACTCTGACACGTAACCTCCCTGTTGATATCTGAAACTCTTGTTCATGTTCGGTCTTGTTCCCTAGTAGACTGAACTTTACTGGGTGTAACGGGTGTTGTCGAGGTCTATTTATGGATCTATATAAAAAGATATAAAAATAAATAAAATACAAAATAATAAATTAAAGAAAATTAAAAAATAAGAATGAAAAAAGAAGAGAAAAAAAAAAAAATTGAAAGAAGTGGTAGGAGAAAGAAAAAAGGGAGTATAACAGGATTATACCAAGAAACACAAGTTAAATCCCGAAGGGAGTATCGAGTCAACCATTTAGTAGCCGGACGTTAAGTCCTCTGGGCTCAATTAAAGGGACCAACCCTTCTAGGGGACCTCTTCCTATACTTTTGTGTAAAGTCAAAAGGACGGACCTCTTAGGGTACCTGTCTCCTCGGACTGTCCGGTGTCAGGTGCACAAACGTTCTCAATCTGTATTGAATTGTTCATTTAGAAGTGGTACAAGTTAAATCAAAAAATATAACATGAAATCTCTCCAATTAAAAATCAGAAAAATTTTTTAAAAACGAAAAGCTAGAAAACGATAACAAACATGAAAATTTTCAAATTAAAAATTATAGTTAAAAGTGAATCCCTAAACTAATGACTAAACTAACGACAGAAGGGAAATCTAAGAGAAAAGAGGGGGACCAGTGGAGATAGAGGAAGGAGGGAGAAGAGAAGAGGTATATTAAAACACTTAGAGAAATAAGAACCTATACCTCTCAACAAAGTGGTAATTGGATCCCCAAAATAGAAGACACGACACACCTGTGTCTTCAGAACTACGATGTCTTCAGAACTACGATGACATTCTCGAGTCCTGTCTTTGGGTGTTCGTCTTTCGAGTTGAGGTCTTGAAACCTGGTAGTATTTTGAGGACTGGAGTCCCTTGTAATTATCTACACTTGGGTGGGGTTTTCAGAGGTATGGAGGTGACTCCGGTTTGAGGTTGGTTCTCACTTGTTCTCAGGTACGATTAGGAGGTCATTTTATCCTTGTGTTGAGACTTGTAATTTTCTATTCTATGGGTTTCGGTATGGTTTGGCTAACTTTGGGTTTTGAGTGATAACCTGTGACGTGACCGAAGGTGTCTTTACTCTAGTTCAAGGTACGTGGTCTTGTGTCTTTGTCCAAGGGGGTTGGTTCTTCGGAAATGTTCTGTGACCAGGTTGAGGTGGGTGTCCCTCGTCTGAGGTATTAATTCACCTTGGTACTGAGAGGTCGGACTTCTTTCCTCTGGGGTTTGTGTCGTTTGATTGTTGTACTTTTCCGTCTCTTTATAGGTCGTCCACTTCATTATACTATTTTTTAAGTGGTTGGTGGGGGGGGTTTTTTCTCCCCCTGTATCTCTCAGATGACCTTTTGTTAAGTCTTATTACTATCATTTCTACTAATTTTGAACTTTTGTTTTATCTCAATGTCTATTTATCTGATCTCAATATCTAATTCTTTTACTTTATTTACAAATCGATCCTGGATCTTCTTTATTTCTTATCAGTTAGGTATTACTTGTTACATTATTGACTCTAATTTTTATAAAACCTCCCTAGTTGTCGTCTCATTGACTCCGTCTTCTTTCCCATTCACTCGTCTTTCTATTTACACCTTTATTTACTTTTTCTCACCTTTTTTTTCTTCTTTACTCCTGTCGGAGTCTCTGAAGACCGTATTATAGTTTCCGACTTTGTAAACTTAGTATCTACGGGGTCTTTTTCCGTTTTTCTTTCCTGAACTCTTTTATGAACTCCTCCATTATCAATTTTTGAAGGTATTTTACCTTTTCTTTTTCAGGTTCTTTGGGTCCCTCAGGGTCTGTCCTATTTGGGTTCCAATTTGAGGTCAAGTCAGTGAGTAAGTACAGGTCCAGAAACACTGGGGCACCCGACGTAGTCCGGTTCGGAGAGACAGGTAGTGTTTGAGGACCTCGAACAAGTTTGAATACAGATAACTCAAGTACTACGGTAGGTTTGTACAGTAGGAGACCGTAGGGGAAGAAGAGGACGGAAGTTAGACAGGGTCGAAGTCTCAGAAAAGGTTACTCAGTCAAGAAACGTCTTCACCGGTTTCATAACCTCGGAGTCGATCGTAGTCAGGAAGTTACTTGTAAGTCCTAACTAAAGGAAATCCTACCTGACCTAACTAGAGGAACGACAGGTTCCTTGAGAGTTCTTAGAATAGGTTGTGGTGTCAAGTTTTCGTAGTTAAGAAGACACGAGTCGAAAGAAATATGAGGTTGAGAGTGTAGGTATGTAATGATGACCTATTTGGCATAGAACCCTGATATACCTGGAAACAGTCGTTTCATTGTAGAGACGAAAAATTATGCGATAGATCTAACTAGTATCGAAAAGAAGGTTCCTCTTTCGTATAAAACTAAAATACCGACTTCAGTGGTAGAAGTCACTAAAACCTCGGGTTCTTTTAATTCAGACAGTGAAAAATGAAACAAAGGGGTAGATAAACGGTACTTCATCACCCTTTTCTACGGTACTAAAATCAAAAAACTTACAACTCAAAATTCGGTTCAAAAGTGAGAGAAGAAAGTGGAAGTAGTTCACAGAGAAATCAAGGAGAAAAGAAAGACGGTATTCTCACTACAGTAGAAGTATAGACTTCAATAACTATAAAGAGGACCGTTAGAACTAAGGTCGAAGGTGAAGTAGATCGAGACGTAAAACGTACTACATGAAACGTACATTTAAATTTATTCGTCCCACTGTTATATGTAAGAAACTGTATGAGGAAAGGATTAAACCTTGGTCGGGTACCAAGTTGTTTTGATTTTCGACCAAGAAACTATTCTATTTATTTTATTTTTCTGACAATCGGTCTGTGTAATACTTTTTTCTCTTTTATTATTTTAACCATTTCAATCTTTACTTTTACCTCTTTAGTGTTGTCTGTTGTGTCTTTATGTTTTAAGAATTCTCTCGTTGATATACGGTTATTTTACCTATTGAACCTTCTTTACTTGTTTATAAATCTTTTCATAACGAAAGGTTTTGACTCGGTCATTCTTTATCTTTTAGACTTGTCTGGTTTGTATCCGTACCTTTAACTTTGATGTCGTTTTTAACAGGGCCTTGGTGTAGTCCGTAATGACTGTTTTTCCTCCGTGCCGGGTTTGACGGAGAGGAGTAGAGCGTCCGTGTCAGGGTCCTACTTCCTCAATCCGGAACACTAAGACTGAACGAGAAAGAAAAGAAACCAACTCAACCGAAGTTTCTTACAATTCCACGAACTCTCTTCGTACTCTTTCGTGTTTTGGAAGATGTAAACACGGGTCTTTTATTAGATATTTTATTGGTAACTGTAAACAATAGAAATGTTTCTTTCAGGGTCCTACTCGAACTCCGGTACTCTTTCTAATAACAGACTCTGGACAAACACTCCCCTTACAAATACCGTTTTCTTCAAAGGACTCAAATCCCAAATTCCAATTAATTCTTATCGATCTGTGGTAAAATCCTCTATTACTAGAATTCTACGATCCCCGTTTGTCCTAGATCTTTCTATTCTTTATTTGACTCTTTACACCGTACTCAATGTTATATTAGTGTTCAATTCATATCCTGTGTATTCTCTTTCTTCTATTAGTTATCAATTCGGCTAAGACTCTCTTAGTCGACTTCGTCCTTGAGACAAACATCCCGTCGTCACTATTTAGACCCACCCTCTTTGACCCTCACAGTTTGGAGACTACATTACGAGAACAGTTTCATATTTTCTCTTGGACTTCGAACTTTATTTGTACATCAGGGCATGAAGCTCAGTCTCCGATGTAGTTATACATCAGGGTATGATACTCAGTCTCCAATGTAGTAGCAGGCGACTACCTCGAGGGCATGATACTCAGTCTTCGATGTAGTGGCGACTGTGGCAGGTAGAAAAGTCCAACTTAGGGACCGACGACCTCGACGTGATATCGTTTTTCAGAAGGTTTTTTGTTTTCAGGTTCTGGACTACCGAAGAATACATTTAAGACGGTTTTACATATCTTCTCGATTGTGGACAAGGTGAGTTTGAGAAGGTCTTTTAACGTCTCCTTACATTTGAGGTATTAAGTAAGGTGTTCCGGTAGTTTTGGTTTGTGTCTATGGTGTGTTTTTTTCTTTTGATGTCCGGTTATAGTGACTACTTGTATCTACGTTTTTAGGAGTTGTCTTAAAATCGTTTGTCTTAGGTCCTTGTATAATTTTTCTGGTATGTAGTAACGGTTCAACCGAAATAAGGTCCCCACGATCCTAAAAAGTTATAAGTGTACAGTTAGCTACACTATTTAACTTTCTATTTTTGGTATACTAATATAGTTATCTGTGTCTCTTTCAGAAGCTGTTTAAAGTTGTGGGTAACTACTATTTTTGAGAGGTCTTTAATCCGTATCTTCTCTATATGGATTTGCATCGTTTTCAGAATATACTGTTTGGGTGTCGTTTGTAATAGGAGTTACCGTTTTTTAACTTTCGTAAAGGAGATTTTAGTCCTCGTTCTGTGTCCATAGGTAAGAGTGGTGATGATAAGTCACATCAAAACCTTCAGGATCGGTGTCGTTAGTCTCTTCTTTTACTGTAAAGTCCTTAGGTCTAACCTTTTTTTCATTTTGAAAGTGACAAACTTCTACTATACTAGAAGACGTATCTTTTGGGATTTTTACGGTGGGCTTTTAATGATCTCGATTAGTTACTTATGTCATTTCAGTGTCCTATATTTTAATTAAGTGTTTTTAAGAAACGTAAGGATATGTGATTGTTGTTTTTAGTCTTTTTCTTTAATTCCTTTGTTAGGGTAGGTGGTAACGTTGTTTTTATTATTTTATAAAACCTTATTTAAATGGATTTCTTTGTTTTCTGGACATATGTCTTTTGATATTTTGTGACTATTTTCTTTAGTTTCTACTGTGTTTATCCACCCCTTTATATGGTACAAACACCTGACCTTCTTAGTTATATCACTGTTATTCATAGGATGAGTTTCCTTACATATCTAAGTTACGTTAGGGATAGTTTGATGGTTGTCATATAAAGTGTCTTGATCTTGTTTATTAAAGTTTTAAATATACCTTTGTGTTTCCTGGGACTTATACGTTTCGTTAGAATTCTTTCTTCTTCATTTGACCTCCTTAGTTAGAAGGACTGAGTCTAATATGTTGTTTCGATGTCAGTAGTTCTGTCATACCATGACTGTGTTTCTGTGTTTATATCTGGTCACCTTGTTTTATCTTTCGGGTCTCTATTTAGTCTCGTGGATACCTGTGTAATATAAACTGTTTTCTGGATTGTTATATGTTACCTCCTTTTTTTCAGAGAAGTTGTTTACAGCGACCCTTTTGTTCAGTTGATGTACACTCTGTTACTTTGATCTTGATAAAGATTGTGGTATATTTTTTATTTGAGTTTTGCCTAATTTAGATTTACATTCTAGTCTTTGATATTTTGAGGATCTCCTTTTGTATCAGTCTTGTGTGAGACTGTATTTAGTGTCGTACTAGGAGATACTGAATGGAGGGTCTAATTACCTTTATTGTTATTTGTTTACCTGGATTAATTCGAATTTTCAAAAACGTGTTACTTCCTTTGATATTGGTTCCACTTTTTTGTAGGGAGTCTTACCCTCTTTTATTATCGTTTACTCTGTTGACTGTTTCTTAACAAGAGGTTTTATATGTTCCTCAAGTACGTCGAGTTATGACCTTTTTCTTTGTTGGGTCAGTTTTTCACCCGTCTTCTGGATTTGTCTGTAAAGAGGTTTTTGTACCTCTACCGATTATTTGTGTACTTTTATACGAGTTGCAGTGAGTAATTATCTCTTTATGTTTAGTTTTGGTGTTACTCCATAGTAGAGTGTGACCAGTCTTACGGATGGTAGTCTTTCAGATGTTTGTTTTTAACGACCACTCCTACACCTATTTTGTCTAGGGAGAATATGACAACCACCCTTACCTTTGACCACGTCAGTGATACTTCCTGTCACAACTGTAAGGAATTTTATTTTTCTGACCCTTTTCTTGATGGTATACTGAGTCGTTAAGGTGACGAATAGTATATGGGACTACTTTGGTCTTAACATTCTCTGCGTACATGGGGTTATAAGTAACGTCGTGATAAATGTCATCGATTCTGTACCTTCGTTGGATCTACAGGTAACCGTCTTCTTACCTATTTCTTCAGCACCCTCTATATATATATATATATATATATATATATATATATATATATATACTTTTCCAATTTACATTCTGTCCCTCCGGTTCTAAAGACTCTTCCTCCGTTTACCGTTCACCGTTCACCTGTGTAAAATAAAGGAGTCCAAGGAAGAGAGACTTCCTCCAAAAAGTTTAGGACACAAAGATACCGATAGACTTTGATTGAAAAAGTTTGGGACTCGACGATTAACGGGTCGTTTTGTCACATAGAAGGAGTACCTTTACAGGAATTCGATACAATTACTTTATTACGTAGAACGAATCTTTGGACGAAAAGAAGTTTTTGAGTACAGTCAACGTAATACTATATTGTATAGAACGGGTCTCTGTTGAGAAGGGGGGTTCTACCGAGGGGAGGACGGTTACGATAGAGTCTTACACACCACACCCTCTCCTCGGGTCTCGTCAAGAGAGTTGGAACTGCAGAAAGAAAATAGACACTAAGTAATTGTTCAACTATTACGGAACAATTTCTGACGGGGAAAAGTAACGGAGAACGACCTTGAAAAGAGATAGGGACAATAAAATTATTTTGAAACGATGTGTTTTCGAGACTCATTATTCTTCGGAGTAGAAACCAGGGCTTAACTTTAAAAGATTAAATCTTCCTGTAATGGTTACTAGGATGTAAGTTCCGTCGTTTTCTCCACGTCTACACTCTTATCTGAAAACCTGAGTCACCTTCTTCCACTCCCACCCTACTAAACTTTCTTATCGTAACTTTGTACATACAATAGTATACATTTTATCTACTGATCACGTTTAAGTTACGTATTTCGTCCCGTGGGTTTTGACCACGAAACCCTGTTGGGTTCCCCTATTCCACCCCTCCCTCCATCCTCCCCAAAGTCCTACCCCTCTTTTGTTCATAATATGGACACCGACTAAGTACAACTACATATCGTTTTTGGCAATATTATACTATTTCATTAATAGGTGGTTAATTTCATTTAATTAATTGAAAAATTTCAATAATACCAAAAAAAGATAATCTACCATTCAAATCTCTGTATTAAGACAGTAAAAGACAACTGGTAGTACTATGTTACGGTAATTGTACTTATACTCAATGTATTAGTGTTATCCTTTTATATAAAACACGGGGTCACTAGTAACGTCGTGATAAATGTCATACATCTTACACCTTTGTTGGATCTGCAGGTAACCGTCTATTTACCTATTCATTCAACACCATGTTAGTGTTACCTTACAACGAGTCGATATTTTTACTTATGTAAAATTAGTCAAGATTATTCCACCTACTGAGACCTCGGATAATATGTCTCACTTCGTTCAGTCCTCTTTCGGTTTACGAAATACAAGTAACCTTTATCTACCCCTTTGTCACCTTTGTCACAGTCTGAAATAAAAACCCCCGAGGTTTTAGTAACGTCTACCACTGACGTCGGTACTTTAATTTTCTGTGAATGAGGAACCTTCTTTTCAATACTGGTTGGATCTGTCGTATAACTTTTCGTCTCTATAATGAAAAGGTTGTTTCCAGACAGATCAGTTCCGATACCAAAAAGGTCACCAGCACATACCTACACTTTCAACCTGACACTTCTTTCGACTCGCGGCTTCTTAACTACGAAAACTTGATACCACAACCTCTTCTGAGAACTCTCAGGGAACCGGACGCTCCTCTAGGTTGATCAGGTAAGATTTCCTCTAGTCAGGACCCACAAAAAAAAAAATTCCTGACTACGATTTGGATTTTGAGGTTATGAAACCAGTGGAGTACACTTCTCAACTGAATAACCTTTTATGAGACTACGACCCTCCCTAACCCCCGTCCTCCTCTTCCCCTGTTGTCTCCTACTCTACCGACCTACCGTAGTTGCTGAGTCACCTACACTCAAACTCACTTGAGACCCTCTACCACTACCTGTCCCTCCGGACCTCACGACGTTAACTACCTCAACGTTTCTCAGCCTGTACTGACTCACCGACTTGACTTGACTTACGTATTTATACCTTAAACTTTTCTACAATGACTACTAGGATGAACGTACCGTTGTTTCTTCTGTGTCTACATTTTTTGTCTGAAGACCTGAGTCACCCTCTTCCATTCCCACCCTACTGAACTCTATTATCGTAACTTTGTACATATAATGGTATCCATTTTATCTACTGGTCATATCAAGGTACGTACTTCGACTCGCGGGTTTCGACCATGAGAACCTTTTGGGTCTCCTTGTACAATTCCTCCCTCTAACCCCACTGAGTTCCAACCCCTCTGTGTACATATGGATACCACTAAGTACAACTACATAACGTTTTTGGTGGTGTTATAACATTTCATTATTGAAGTTAATTTAATAAAAAAAATTTTTCTATAAATAATCAAAAGTGTTAACTATCGGTCTGTTTTTTTATTTTCCATTAATATTAACGTTCATTTTTACCTTTGTATTAATTGGATTGTCATATTTTATTAATGTATACTAAACTACTCAACTTATCGTATTACACCACCATTCACTTTCACGTATGTACGTGTACTAAAGTTGGTGGTTCGGTCAGACAGAAAACCAACTACATAAATTTGGTAAATGTAAATTCCTCTAATAAATATACATATTAAGGTAAGTCAAGTCAAGTCAAGTGAGCGAGTCAGTACAGACTGAGAAACACCGGGGTACTTGTCGTCGTGTGGTCCGGAGGGACAGGTAGTGGTAGAGGGTCTCAAGTGAGTCTGAGTGTAGGTAGCTCGTACACTACGGTAAGTCGGTAGAGTAGGACCCAGCAAGGGAAGTGACGGACGGGGATTAGGTAGGGTCGTAGTCTCAGAAAAGGTTACTAAGTTGAGAAGAGTACTCCACCGGTTTCATGACCTCAGAGTCGAAACTGTAGTAAGGAAGGTTTCTTTAGGGTCTCAAGTAGAGGAAGTCTTACCTGACAAACCTTGAGGAAAGTCAGGTTCCCTGAGAGTTCTCAGAAGAGGTTGTGTTGTCTAGTTTACGTAGTTAAGAAGCCTCGAGTCGAAAGAAGTGCCAGGTTGAGAGTGTAGGTATGTACTGGTGTCCTTTTTGGTATCGGAACTGAGCTGCCTGGAATCAGCCGTTTCACTACAGAGACGAAAACTTATACAATAGATCCAACCAGTATTGAAAAGAAGGTTCCTCATTCGCATAAATTTAAAGTACCGACGTCAGTGGTAGACGTCACTAAAACCTCAGGTTTTTTTATTTCAGACTGTGACAAAGATGACAAAGGGGTAGATAAAGGGTAATTCACTACTCTGGTCTACGGTACTAGAAGTAAAAGAGTTACAACTCAAAATTCGGTTAGGAAAGTGAGAGGAGAAAGTCAAAGTAGTTCTCCGAAAAATCGAGGAGAAGTGAAAGACAGTATTCCCACCACAGTAGACGTATAGACTCCAATAACTATAAAGAGAACCGTTAGAACTAAGGTCGAACACAAAATAGGTCACGTCGCAAAGAGTACTACATGAGACGTATATTCAATTTATTCGTCCCACTGTTATATGTCGGAACTGCATGAGGAAAGAGATAAACTTTGGTCAGACAACAAGGTACAGGTGAAGATTGACGACGAAGGACTGGACGTATGTCTAAAGAGTTCTCCGTCCAATCCACCAGACCATAAGGGTAGAGAGAGTCTTAAAAGGTGTCAAATAACACTAGGTGTGTCAGTTTCCGAAACCGTATCAGTTATTTCGTCTTTATCTACAAAACGACCTTGAGAGAACGAAAAGGGTACTAGGTCACCTACAACCGTTGAACTACAGACCAAGGAGACGGAAAGGATTTTGGTCGAACTTGTAGTCCCTCAAGTGCCAAGTACATGACGGCTTAGGATCGAACCTCTTAAAACTCGTAATGACATGATCGTACACTCTCCTCATGTTGACACGCCATCAAATTCGTAAAACCCGTAACGGAAAGAAACCTTGACCTTACTTTTGACTGGACAAGGTCAGGACACCGGTGACGACTCAAAAAGTTTGAACGAACGTATAACTCACGTCGTGAAAGTGTCGTAGTAGAAAGTCCTAAACTTTGTCGAGTTGACCTTAAGGTAGTGGAGGTGATCGAAACAAGCATCACTACGAAAGATTCCGGGCGAACTGAAGTGTAAGGTTCTACAGACCGAGATCTAATCACTAGTATAGTAGTACTAATAGACCTAGCACTTCTAGAAAAAACATGTCAAGAAGGTACACAAGAAAGATGGAGAAGAATTATAGAAGACGAAGACAATTCAGGTATAGTAAAGACAGGAAATAGCTGGGGTAGAAAAGTACTTTACAAGGGAACCATAGAGAGTAAAAGAACTTCTCTAGAGATCAGAAGGGGTAAGACAACAAAAGGAGAAAGAAACGTAACTAGCGACTTCTTCCGAAAGAATAGAGTAGAACGATAAAAAACCTTGAGACGTAAGTCTACGAATATAGAAAGGAAAAGGGGAAAGGAATAGTGGAGAGAAGAAAAGTGTCGATAAACATTCCGGAGGGGTCTATCGGTAAAACGAAATAAGATAAAGAAAAGGTACCCCTACCAGAACTAGGGACAGAGGTCATGTTACAGTGTTTGAAGTAAGGTATCAAGTAGTCCGTGAGATAGATAGTCTAGATCCGGGAATTTGCATAAAGAGTGAAGGTGACATATTAGTATTCCCTAAACTAAATCCAATATGGACTTACCGGATCGCCAAAAGGAATGAAAGAAGTTAAATTCAGACTTAAACCGTTATTCTTCAAGTACTAGACTCGGTATCAGTCGAGGACCAGAACAAAAACAACTGACATATCTCTCGAAGAGGTAGAAACCGACATTTCTTATATTAGTTAGACTAAAACCACAACTGGTAGACCACTACAGGTACACATCTCAGAAGAGAACACAACAACCTTTTCCCATAAACGATACTGGTCACGTAAAAAAAAAAAAAAAAACGTTTTGAGACAATCAGAAACAAGACGAAATAAGGCGTAAGGTTCCGGTTTAAACGGACAATGAGGTCCACAAAGAACTGAAGGATGAAGACGTAAGGTCAGGGGATATTACTTTTCCTGTAGAAATCCCACACAATCAAGATTTTCCAGAACATCCAGAAGTATTTTGGCAAGTTGAAGTCAAAGAAGTCGCAATGACCAACCCCGTATCTGAACCTATTGACACTATAACTTACCAAACGGAACCTCTACTTGTCTCTAGAAAGACAGTAAAAACTCTGACGTAGGTTCTTGACGTAAAGTCTGAGAACAACTGGTACTACCGATGAGGTAAAGAAGACTTCCGAAGGACGGGTGTCATCATGTACATTACTAGTAGACTCAATTTAAATGGGTAAGGTCAGGTAAAATCAAGTGACTAAGGATCTTATAGTTGCAAGTGTGAACGATAGAGAACAAACTGGTGATGGTCAAACGGAACTAAGTACCTGGACTGTAAGGTCCAAGGATACGTTATAACGAGAAATGTCGTAGCCTAGAACGAAGATAGTGGTCAGTGTAGGTGTCGACCCATAACAAAAACGAAACCGAGGTAGGGAAGTAAGAAAGACCTCAATAAAGAGATGACTAGAGGTCATCGTATAACCCGTGGATTACTGGACCCCTCAAGGAGAAAACCATAGGATAGTAAAACGGAAAAGTATGACAAGTACCCAAAGAGTTCCGTTCTTATGACTTCACCGAACGGTAAGGGAAGAGGTCACCTGGTGTAAGACAGTCCGGAGAGGTGGTACTGGGCGGGTAGAACCCAACGGGGTGTCCACCTCGGTATTAAGATAATGGTAGAGGAATTAACAAACCCCAAGAAAGAAACATCCAGAGAAAGAAGAGAACACAAAGGTGGAATAACTTCAAAGAAATTGTAAATGACATTTTGACCAAACCGTCCCGACTTAAGAGAATTGTAAACGAACAAACATTTCGAAAACTGAAGAGACGGTTTAATTCTTTATCCCAGAACGACCCATCTCATAAGAACCAACATCAAAGAAGGGAAAGTAGTGGAATTTGTATGATACTGCAAGGGAAGACTGAACATCTAAAAGACAAGTCTTTAATCGACTATCTAATCACTCTCAAGGGAACATACTATAAACAGTAAAAAGAGAACAATGAAAATGATAAAATAGAGGGGGGGTGAGGTCAAACTAATGATACACAGAATCACACAAGGAGAAACCCAAATAGGACGGATCCTGAGAGACCCGCAGGACTTGAACCAACTGATAAAGAAAAGGGAATAATCGCTTCAAAAGTCGGAAAAGTTTATAAAAGAGTCCAGGAAAGAGAAGGAAGAGTACCCTGGGGATAGTACGTTTACAGTCACACAAATTACGATAGGGTCGCTTGAGTCCGACAGAAAAAAAAAAAAAAAAAATTAAGAAAAAAAAAAATTATAAGACAAAATGACGGTTCTAAAGGTGGTAAGACAGAAGGTCGTATGACGGTTTGGTCAAAATGTCATTTACAATTTCTTTAAAGTTATTCAACCTTTGTGTTCTCTTCCTTCTCTGGATGTTTCTTTCTTGGCTTTTGTTAATTCTTCTACCATTATCTTAATACCGAGGCGGACACCCCGTTGGGTTCTAAAGGTGGTAAGTACCAGTAAATTGGTAAGAAGACGGAGTCAATAAGACGATAACTAGGGAAGATCACATAACAAGTGGAGACAAACAGGAAATCAAGAAAATCCAAAACCATTTGTAAAGAACGTAGCATAGAAGAAGTAAGAAAAGGGTTCTAGGACCTAGTAGACGGGATAATGATAAAACTTAAGAAAAAGACCTTACAAAGGATAGAAGTAAAGTAAAAACAACAACAACAAATAAACTAGAATAAGAAAGTAAACCCTCTTTTAGGGGATGTGAAAGTAAATTTAATTGAAAGACACTAACACAAAAAAAAAAAGACCTCTGACACCTTAACATCAAGAAGAACGAAGAAGACAGACGGGAGATTCCCTACTTAGACTACCCTCCCTGACTACCGTTGTTTTTGACCCAGAACAAGACCACCCGTCCCAGTACCAATCATTTTGAAAGTAGATTAATAGACGACTATCTACCACGACGTGAGGGAGAGACAATCAACAAACCGGACTACGTTGGGTCAGGACTCAGATGTCAAAGTTACCATCCAATTCTCCCGACGTTCTCTCGATTGAAAGGTTCCCCGTAGAGAGTTCTGACGAAGACGGTCACTGGGACAGGGACGTCGTTCGGTGATGACTGAGTGTGGAGGTGTCCTCTGGGAATGTGTGATCGTCTATACAGACCAAAGCAGAGGACATCCCAGTGACGAGGAAAGGGGACCCAGGACCACGTATGTTCTAAAGTAGACAGGTGAGGTTTACATCTCAGAGACAAAGGGGTTCAGGACACCTTCAAGACATTAGTTTAAGGTAACCGGAAGTTTCAGTCTAAAGGCCCCGTAAGGATCAGGAAAACGACCTAGGGGTCTGACCCTTCTGACTGCATCCCGAGTCTTGACAGTGTTGTCACCCTTTAGAATCCATAATAACAAGAGGTCAAAAACCAAGAGGGTCCTCCACCTATACTCCAAACTAAAATAGTACTAACACGGGGAGGATGGGAGAGTAACACCGAATAGGAAACAGAAAACAACGTCCTATAGAAAAAAAAAAAAAAACCCCCCCCACAAAAGGTCGTAGGAGGACAGATTACAATAAGTTGTCGTTCAACGTTAAAGTGACGAGAACGTCTTCCTCTACTTACGTTCGGGAAGATGAAATGGTAGAACTAAACTAGAGGTTTTGAATGAAAATTTTATTGTAAAATTTTATTGTTCGGGAGATAATACTTTTCACTTTACAGTCTGTTTCTATTTACGGGATACTAAAGTGAATATACACCTTAGACTTTTTGTTTGTTTGTTGTATATCTCTTATTTACTCACCAACGGTCTCCTCAACCTACCCCTGTCGGTTTTATCTACTTATCCTATCTACTTATCCCTAAATTTCTAATTTTCGGAGGTCAATATATTATTGATGTAGTACCCCTACATTACATGTGCATCCTTTATATTCGTTATTATAACATTGTTGAAACATATCACTGTCTATTTGCCATTAACCTAAAACACACTTATGAAGTATTTCATATTTTTATAACTTAGTGACACAACATTAATTTGGAAATAAATTTTGATTTTCTTATGTCATATAATTAATATTGAATTACATTTTTTATACTATTCCCTAACAGTCCGAAATCAACTATTAACCAAACTTAACTGTTGACTGAAACTCAACCTATAACAACTTCGACCTATTACCCATGAAACCTTAGACACATGTCCAGAACGAAAAAAAAAAAAAATTCTATAGTAAATCAAAAGGAAAAATTTTAAACACAATAAATAAAAACCGAAACGACCCAGAAGTAACGACGTACCCGAAAAGACATCAACACAACTCGATACGGATGAGAGGTCAACCCCTTGTGTCCGAAAAGTAACACCGCCGAAAAAGACAACACCTCGTGCCCAAGATCCCGTACACCTGAAGTCATCAACACCGTGTACCTTAGTCATCAACGTCGAGGACCCGAGATCTTGTCCGAGTTATCAATACCACGTGTCGGAAACAATGAGACACTGTTCACTTTAAAAGGGTCCACTCGATAGTTTGGGTACAGAGGCCGTGATCATCCACCTAAGAAATGGGGACTCTGTGGTCCCTTCTGGGATACATGTCCAAAATTAAAGAGTTATTAATTCTTAAAATTTATTACATTTAAAAATTTTTAAATATAGAATCTTATTAGGGGGTTCTATATTATTTTAAATTTTTAATTTTATATTCTTGTATACACATCATCAGATAGTGAACATGATTTGTATTCGTCAAAAATGTATAAACTAACATACACGTATTTTACAGAGACCTTAGTGTGAGTGAAGGGTCACTTTAACCAACAGAAATCGCTTATACTCATTTACCGATTTTTGATCCCTACTCTCCTTCTGAAGACACATACATGGAAAAAATTGAAATCTTAAAATTTGGAATTATATTTTGCGTTTAATTTTTATTTCAGGTATGGATTCCTTTTAAACGAGACACAGAGAAGGTCTCTTTACTACAATATTTGTACAGGGATTAGAAATATATAGAATAGACGTAGTGTACAATTTCATCCTAAAAGGAACTGTATTTTGAGTCTCCAAGTGTCTTGTTTATTAGAGAAATCCAAGTTCAGGTCTCGTGTTTAATTTGTGGGACTCTTTTTGTTTTGATGGTCTTCGAGAGATGAGGTTTTTGCATTATCAAACGAAAGGTAGGATTTAAGAGTAGTGTCAAATTCTCTAGTTTCAAAAGGTCTAGGGATTAGTCTCCGGTCGTCATAGAGTAGAACTCTCTCTCAAGTGATAGTTTCCCTCGTTCATAGTTTGGAACTTCCTCTTTCGAGACCAGTAACTCTGGTATCACGTAATTCCTGTTACTAGGATCTGGGTGGAATGAGGGGTCTCAATTGACTCTTATCAGTTGTTTTCTCGTTTTGACAGACAGTAGTTCAGGAACTGTCTCAGGATTATTCCTAGAGATTAATTTATCTCTTCGAATCGTTTCACTGAGTCAGTATATATATATATATATATGTATATATATATATATATATATATATATATATAAGAGGAAGTTTGTGTGGAAGGTACGTCCGGTGGTGTATTTTAACTCGTCTCAAGGGACACGATATGTCATACAGGAATAACCAATGGAAAAAATTCATATCGTCACACAGTGAAACGACACGTGAACTTTGATGGTATTGTAACAATTAGTTGATATGACGACGTATTTTATGTTTCAAAATTATTTATCTCTTTGAACTCACCTACTGTTACAGACATACTCCTAATTATCAACTTGTTGTATTGTTTTTTTATGACTAATTATCTAAATTTAGTAGAACGTCACGACAGAAGGTCGGGTATTAAAAATTCCCAAAACGGCTGTTGATATGTCTCTTTTGTTATACGAATAGTTTAAACACTTTCTGTGTTTCGACACTTCCCATTATATATGTAATATGTTGTTTTCATCTACTACCGGGACTATAACATACTTTTGATTTTGTTACCTTAAACTCTCTTTTTTTACATTTCTGTCTGGAAAAAAGTCCTTTTTTTTAGATAGATAGATAGATAGATAGATAGATAGAAGTGACCACGTTCTATGTCTTTCAGACTAGATAGACGTTGTCCATGTTTTCTCTCAACCCTTACATTCCTACTTCAAAGACAAATACTAGTAATAGATCCTAAGTCTCCGTCATAAGGATAAGATGAGACACATCTCGTTTTTCGGATGTCTATGTTTCGGGGATCTGTGGTGTGAAGGATCTATCTTCGAACTGTTTGATTTTCACTAAATTTACTTGTGTTGGTACTAAGACTCCCCGTAAATTTAACTACTGTCTCTCGTTTTCGTCCCTTTTATTCATCGTTTGATTTAAGAGTCTACCTTACCATCGATAAGAGTTTATAAGGTCAACGAAGTCCAGTTTCTTGTTCATCTTTACAATTTCCTATTTTTATTTGAGGTAGCACATTCTTTGATTAGCGGTCAGGTACAGGTTACCTCCTATGTCCTACGAACCCCGACCACGTGCCCCTACTGGGTCTCTCTACAATACCCCTCCCTACACCCTCCCCCCAAGTACAACCCTTGCGTACATGTGTGCACCACCTAAGTACAGTTACATGCCTTTTTGGTTATGTCATAACATTTCATTTTATTTCATTTTTATTTTTATTTGAGGTAACCTTCTTTAGAAGTCAAGTCAAGTCAAGACAGTGAGACTGTGACAAAGTTGACAAAGAGGCAGATAAAGGGTACTTTACTACCCTAGCCTACGGTACTAGAAACAAAAGACTTACAACTCGAAATTCGGTTGAAAAAGTGAGAGGTGAAAGTCAAAGTAGTTCTCCCAAAAATCGAGGAGAAGTGAAAGACGGTATTCCCACCACAGTAGACGTATAGACTCCAATAACTCTAAACAGGACCGTTAGAACTAAGGTCGAACACAAAGAAGGTCAGGTCGCAAAGAGTACTACATGAGACGTATATTCAATTTATTCGTCCCACTGTTATATGTCGGAACTGCATGAGGAAAAGGATAAACTTTGGTCAGACAACAAGGTACAGGTGAAGATTGACGACGCAGGACTGGACGTATGTCTAAAGAGTTCTCCGTCCAATCCACCAGACCATAAGGGTAGAGAGAGTCTTAAAAGGTGTCAAATAACACTAGGTGTGTCAGTTTCCGAAACCGTATCAGTTATTTCGTCTTTATCTACAAAACGACCTTGAGAGAACGAAAGGGGTACTAGGTCACCTACAACCGTTAAACTAGTGACCAAGGAGACGGAAAAATTTTTTGTCGAACTTGTAGTCCCTCAAGTTCCAAGTGCATAACAACTTCGGATCGAACCTCTTAAAACTCGTAATGAAATGATCGTACACTCTACTCACGTTAACACACCATCAAACTCTTAAGAAACCGTAACGAAAAGAAACCTTAACCTTACTTTTGCCTGTAAAAGGTCAGGACACCGGTGACGACTCAAAAGGTTTGAACGACCATATAACTCACGTCGTGAAAGTGTCGTAGTAGAAAGTCCTAACCTTTGTCGAGTTGACCTTAAGGTAGTGGAGGTGATCGAAACAAGTATCACTACGAAAGATTCCGGGTGAACTGAAGTGTAAGGTTCTACAGACCGAGATCTAATCACTAGTGTACCTTTCACTTTAAACTAACTTATATTAAACTAGAAAAGATCGTCAGTCTTGAGTTTTTCACCTTACCCGATAGAGGTTTTTATCATACAATGAACTACGACCTTTCGAGTTCGATTTCTTCCTTTAAGGATACACCTTCACAATTCTTCCCGTACAGAAACGTGACCGATCTTCAAGGTCATACAGATTTCACCGACCTAACGGAACCCTCTTTTCGCAAGTCAGAAATTGAAGATTACTAACGAGATCCAAAAATACGGAAAATAGTCGAACTCCTTCTACGGAAGGTGAGGATTGAAAGACCCCTGAATACAGTACCTTCATAACAACTCCTCACTTCTCTGACTTATCTTACGTACCTTATACCAGATACTCTCCCGGAGTGTAAAGAGGACGAAAAAGTCTGTAGTCACACTATATAGACCACAAAACCCTTTCTAGCGTCTGAGAGTAAGTGACCCGTATACTTACATCGTTGAGGAATATTATTTAAGGAAGTAAGTTTCCGGAGTCACACCCTTGTAAGTTTTAATGATCAGAAAAGTCTTCACAACGAGAATGAGAAATTAAGTAAGTAAGTACTTACGAAAATTCCATTTATATATATATATATATATATGTTTTACTCATTCCCTTTTATTTCCTTACTCTGAAGGACCACTTCATTTGTCGTTTTCCCGATTAAATTTACACTACTATTTTAGGTTCTGTTCGACTGTTGATCGACATTTCAGGATACTATTTGTCACCAACAATTCAATTAAGAAACGGTGTGAGTATATAAAAGTCGGACCGAATAGTCATTTCTTCCGACATCTTTGACTGGACACAAGTCCACACAGTGAGGATATTTGGTGGACGACTTGGAGGTCAAGGACAGTCGACTCCCGACAGAGAAGGACGAGTCTCGATATATACGTCACCATAAACGTCTTCCCACACTCTCTTTTTCATTTATTGACTTAACGTATGTATGATATAGGACGGACAAAGGAAAAACTATGTAGTATCCCAGGGGGGTGAGGAACTATATCTCCTCCATGTCTAAGAGGAACCTGTTTAGGATTAGTTTTGAAGTCGATCGTCTAATGATTTGAAACGAATTACTTCACGGTGGGTCTGTACGGACACAAAAGTGCAGGACCGACTCAAGTCGCTTGACAAATAATTATCTGAACCGAATAGGGCAGGACTGGGGTTCTGTGACTCCGGAGACAGACTTGGTCCGAGTACTCAAAGAAGGATCGGAGAGAGTCCTTGGCCTCATGAAGACCATTCAAAAATATTTTAGGAGCATACAAAAGTACTGTTTTACTTTGAAAAAACAATCAGGTATAACTGTTCATCATATAAAGTAGGGGTATTAATAGTCTAAGGTAACCAGAAATCTAAGTAAGCACAAGAAAAGACCTCTAAAGAATAAATTCACTTTCTTTATACCGAATTTTCCATCCCCTCTTTAGAGGTGAAACATCTTACGGGGAAGCCTAAAAGAAAAAAAAAGAAGAAGAATAAACCAAAGAAACACGATCCGAAAAAGGGAGTTTAATCTTCTATAGATAAAAGTAAATTAAGACTCCACCTTAATTCATTTAATTTACCTCAGTGTTCTGAAACAAGTCAAGAGTATGAAAGGGACACAATTTTATACTACGATATAAAACAACTTTTATTTTTTTACTAAAATTCTTTTTATAAAGACTCCTTTTATCAATTTATTACTAAATAAAAATTAAATTTTATTTTGTCTATTTATTGCAAAGGAGGACTTATAAAGTTTTCCGAAAAACACTATATTAAAGACAATATCTTTAAACACTGGTTGTATTAAAACGAATTCTATAAGTTTGTCGTTAGTCCCTATTTTACAACACCATATACAGAGTTTTAAGTCCAACCTAGTTTGAATACAATAACGGACACACAACACACTGTTTCATGTCTTTTAAGTAGGTCCGATAATGTAATGTAATAGTTGTCAATTTTTGTTTAAAAGAGAACCTACGTTATAAATTTTAGTATGTTTGTGTGTGTTTTACGACGAAAAGTATAGATGTTAGGGTTGGATCTCAGTAAAATAGATCCTAAATCGTCGTTTCAGAGAAATAATACTTTTAAAAGTTTGTATTTCCTTTTTACTTTATTAATATGGAACTTATAGGTTTATTGATGGTACGTTTATGATCAAGTATAAAGGGATCCTAAAGGACCACCAGGTTAACAATTCTGAGGTTCGAAAGTAAAGTGTCCGTACCCAAGTTATGGACCAACCCATTGATTCTAAGGTGTACGGTACACCATTTTTTCTTTTACATATATATTATTTTACTATTTTTATTTTTGTAAAAGGATATAACCGAAGACGTGTATGATAGGTTATAGGTGATAGATAGGTAGTTGAATAGATGAAATGAAAAACTACCTAACATTTAAAGTTAAATTGAAAAAGGAACTCCATTTTAAGTACACGTTCATATTACGTGTTTAGAAATCATACGGTAAACTACTCAAAACTATTTATGTGTGTAGGTACATTGGGTTCAGGGACAGTTATATATCTTCTAGTGGTAGTGAGGTCTAGATATTTTTAAGAAGGAGGGGGACGAGTCAGTCAGGGAATGGGGTAGGATCTGAGTTTATGTGAAGAGAGGGAAGCACATCATATGTGGGTACTAAGATAAATCTAAGTAAATACAAAAACTCACGTAATCATTCAGTAAATAATGAAATTACACTTATCATAGGGTTGACATAAAGTTACGTACTTACAGGTACAGAACAAAAAGATAAGAAAAACAACTTGAAATAGGTCAAACCTCGATAATATTTGTTCGGACCTGTAAGTATCAACATAGAAATACCTGTAAGAATCTACATATAAAGTGACTTGTATATAAAAATCGGAGTACACAATTGTTGCTCCTTATTTTAACGACTCAGTATTACATGATTCTTGAAATCGAAATACTCTGTGATAATCTTGAAAAGGATTTACTAATGTAGTAGAGTAGAGGGAGTGAAGTCAATACACTGTAGGAACGATTAAAACTCCACCAGTCAGAAAAGTTAAAAACAATAAGAACACAAAACTATTACGAGAGTAACACCAAAATAAACGTAAATGGACTAATTATTACAACATTTGTAAAAGACCCCTAATCACCAGTAAACATGTATAAGAAAAAAACTCACCAGTAAACATGTATAAGGAAATAACTTACAGATAAAGTTATAAACTGAATAATGTGTGTGTGTGTGTGTGTGTGTGTATATCTATCTATCTATCTATCTATCTATCTATCTATCTATCTACCATCGAACAGAAAATACTAACTCAACCTCCTTAAGAAAATTCATATATAAGGTCGACGTTCAAGACCCAGTCAATAATGATACGTCTATACAAGAGGGTCAGACACCGAACGAATAATTAAAAGAATTTACACATCGAACTACTCGTGATCAAAATTTAAACCAACTTCGGATCAAGGTTGTTTCTAGATCAGTTCCGATACCAAAAATGTCACCGGTACATACCTACACTCTCAACCTAATACTTCTTTCGACTCGTGGTTTCTTAACTACGAAAACTTGACACCACAACCTCTTCTGAGAACTCTCAGGGAACCTGGCGTTCCTCCAGGTTGATCAGGTAAGATTTCCTCTAGTCAACACCTACAAGAAACCTTCCTGACTACAACTTCAACTTTGAGGTTATCAAACCACTGGAGTACGCTTCTCAACTGGGTAACCTTTTCTGAAACTACGACCTCCCCTAACCTCCGTCCTCCTCTAGCCCTGCTGTCTCCTACTCTACCAACCTACCGTAGTGACTAAGCCACCTGCACTCAGACTTACTTGTGGTCCTTAACCACTACCTGTCCCTCCGGTATCAACTCAAATCAAGTCAGTGAGTCAGCACAGGCTGAGAAACGCTTGGGTACTTAGTGTCGTGCGGTTCGGAGGAACAGGTAGTGGTTGAGGACCTCAAGTAAGTCTGATTGCAGGTAACCCAGTGACTACGGTAGGTAGGTAGAATAGGAGACACGATGGGAAGAGGAGGACGGGGGTTAGGGAGGGTCGTAGTCTCTGAAAACTTTACTCAGTTGTGAAGCGTATTCCACCGGTTGCATGACCTCAAAGTCGAAACCGTAACAATGAATGTTTCTTTAGGGTCCCGACTAGAGAAAGTCTTATCTGACCAACCTAGAGGAACGTCAGGTTCCCTGAGAGTTCTCACAAGAGGTTGTGGTGTCAAGTTTTCGTAGTTAAGAAACCGTGAGTCGAAAGAAGTGTCAGGTTGAGAGTGTAGGTATGACTGGTGTCCTTTTTGGTATCGGAACTGATCTACCTGGAATCATCCGTTTCATTACAGAGACGAAAACTTATATGATAGATCAAACCAGTATTGAAAAGACGGTTCCTCATTCACAGAAAATTAAAATACCGACGTTAGTGGTAGACGTCCCTAAAACCTCGGGGGGTTTTTATTTCAGACTGTTACAAAGGTGACAAAGGGGTAGATAAAGGGTACTTCACTACCCTGACCTACGGTACTAGAAGCAAAAGACTTACAACTCCAAATCCGCTTGAACAAGTGAGAGGTGAAAGTCAAAGTAGTTCTCCGATGAATCAAGGAGAAGTGAAAGACGGTATTCCCACTACAGTAGACGTATAGACTCTAATAACTATAAACAGGACCGTTAGAACTAAGGTCGAACACAAAGAAGGTCAGGTCGGAAAGAGTGCTACATGAGATGTATATTCAATTTATTCGTCCCACTGTTATATGTCGGAACTGCATGAGGGAAAGGATAAACCTTGGTTAGACAACAAGGTACAGGTGAAGATTGACGACGAAGGACTGGACGTATGTCTAAAGAGTTCTTCGTCCAGTCCACCAGACCATAAGGGTAGAGAAAGTCTTAAAAGGTGTCAAATAACACTAGGTGTGTCAGTTTCCGAAACCGTATCAGTTATTTCGTCTTTATCTACAAAACGACCTTGAGAGAACGAAAAAGGTACTAGGTCACCTACAACCGTTAAACTAGAGACCAAGGAGACGGAAAAGATTTTGGTCGAACTTGTAGTCCTTCAAGTGCCAAGTACATAACGGCTTAGGATCGAACCTCTTAAAACTCGTAATGAAATGATCGTACACTCTACTCACGTTAACACGCCATCAAACTCGTAAGAAACCGTAACGGAAAGAAACCCTAACCTCACTTTTGACTGGAAAAGGTCAGGACACCGGTAATGACTCAAAAGGTATAAACGACCGTATAACTCACGTCGTGAAAGTGTCGTAGTAGAAAGTCCTAAACTTTATCGAGTTGACCTTAAGGTAGTGGAGGTGATCGAAACAAGTATCGCTACGAAAGGTACCGGGAGAACAAACCGAGATCCACTCACTAGTGTGGTAGTACTAATAGACCCAGCACTTCTAGAAAAAAGATGTCAAGAAGACACATAAGAACGGTGGAGAAGAATTATAGAAGACGAAGACAATCCAGGTATGGTAAAGACAGGAAATAACTCGGGTAGAAACATACTTTATAAGGGAACCATAGAGATTAAAAGAACTTCTCTAGAGATCAGAAAGGGTAAGACACGAAAAGGAGATAAATAAACGTAACTAACAACTCCTTCCGAAAGAATAGAGAAGAACGATAAGAGACCTTGAGACGTAAGTCTACGAATATAGAAAGTAAAAGAGAAAACGAAAAGTGGAGAGAAGAAAAGTGTAGATAAACATTCCGGAGGAGTCTGTCGGTAAAACGGAAAAACGTAAAGAAAAGGTACCCCTACCAGAAACAAGGGACAGAGAACATGTTACAGTGCTTGGAGACAGGTATCAAGTAGTCCGTGAGATAGATAGTCTAAATCCGGGAATTTAGATAAAGAGTGAAGGTGACATATTAGTATTCCCTAAACTAAATGTAGTATGGACTTACCAGATAGCTAAAAGGGATGAAAGAAGTTAAACTCAGACTTAAACCATTGTTCGTCAAGTACTAGACTCGTTGTCAGTCGAAGACCAGAACAAAAACAACTGACATATCTCGAAGAGGTAGAAACCGACGTTTCTTATATTAGTTAGACTAAAACCACAACTGCTAGACCACTACAGGCACACATCTCAGAAGAGGACAAAACAACCTTCTCCCACAAACGATACTGGTCACGTAAAAGAACCGTTTTGAGAAAATCAGAAACGGGACTGTACGACGCAAAGTACCTCAAAGTTTCTCAGCCTGTGCTGACTTACTGACTTGACTTGACTGACTTCGGAGTAATGGATATAAAACATACCAATAACGATGGTACACTCTATATATATATAAATTAAGGGTACAAAGGTTCCGTGACCAGGTAGAAAAGAGGGGAATCTTCGGAATATTAAAATGAAAAATCTAAATAAAAATAACTCCATCGTAGTCAAATATTTCAATATGTAAAGTACACATATCATAATATAAAGATGAAGACGTATGGGGCGTCACACAATTGGTGGTATTTAAATTAAAGGTAGACAGTGGTATTTCACTTTGGAAACCGGGAAATCTAGGGGGGAGGTAGATGGGGAGACCATTGATGATGACACAAACAAAAACGAACCAAGTAAATAAAACCAAACAAACAAATTAAGGTATATACGTACTTTAGTATGTGACAAACAGAAGGAGGTAGTCCCCTTCCAGGTAGGTACAACATTGTTTATAGTTCTAAAGTTGAAAAATACCGACTTATTATAAGGTAAGACATATATATATATATATATATATATATATATATATTATAGAAGAAATAGGTAAGTAGACAACTACCTGTTAATTCAAAGGTATAGAACCGTTATTATGATGATACTTGTAACCCCACGTACATAGAAAAACTTAATCGTGAAAGTGTAATGACATATTTACTGACCTTCACTCCATTGACCTAGTATATCATCAAGAAAAAAAAGAAACTCCATAAAGGTATACCAAGAGGTGTCATTGACGTGACTAAATGTTTCGGCGTTTGTCAAGTGTTCTTAAGGGAAAAGAGGTGTAGGAATAATCGTGGACAAGAAGAATAGAAAAACTATCATCTGTAAGATTGTCCCTACTCCAAGATAGAGTAATACCAAAACTAAACTTAAAAGGACGATAACTTTTGGAAGAGTACATAGATAAACGGTAGACGTACAGAAAAAACCTTTTTGTACATAAGTCACAGAGACGGATAAAAAAAAAGAGAGAAAAATTTTGTTTAAATAAATAAAATTAACCACCAATTAATGAAACGTAATAAAATAACCAAAACGGTATGTATTTGTACTTAGACGGTGTCCATATGTGCACAAGGGGTAGGACTTGGGGGGAGGGAGGAGGGAGGGGCATGGTAGGGAGACCCAGTAGAGTCACGTGTTCGGGGTTCGTAGGGCATAGTGCGTAGCTTGGACCTGACCGCTAAGCAAAGGATATACTATAATATGAACAAAGTTACAGTAACAGGGTTTAGTAGGGTGGGAGAGGGAGAAGGTGTCTCAGGTTTTCTGACAAGATATGTAGACACAGAGAAAACGACAGAGACTATGTCCCAATAGCAATGGTAGAAAGATTTAAGGTATATATACGTAATCATATGATATAACCACAAAAAAAAAAAAAAAGAAACACCGAACGAAGTGAGACATATTATCCGAGGTTAAAGTGGGTGGAGTAATCTTAACTAAGTTTAACCCAGATTAAAAAACAACAACTTACTCAAAAACATATAAAACCTAAAATCAAAGAATTGTATACACGACAAACTTTCATAGAAGAGGGTAAAGTATGTAATAAAACGACGACGACAACTACCGTAAAAAACCGCATGTTTTCGAAAAGTCAAACTACATCAGGGTAATCAAATAAAAATGAAAACGAAGGGAGCGGACTCCTGTACATAGATCTTTCTATAACGATTCTGACCACAGTTTCTCTTACAACAGGTTCAAAAGAAGATCCTCAAAAGACCAAAGACTTCTTCCTTTACCGTCAGGTGAGGTCATAAGAACGGACCTTTTAGGGTACCTGTCTCCTCGGACCGTCGGATGTCAGGTTCACCAGTGTCTCTCAACTTGTACTGACTCTCTAAAGTGAAAGACCAAAGTTCAGAATCGAAGTTTAGAAATTAGGTAAAACTCAACTAAAAACACATACCACACTCTATCACTCACTAGATTAAAGAAAGAAAGAAAAGAAAAAAAAAAAAAAAAAAAAAAACCGTACACCGAGAACAAAAGGATTGTGGTAAATAACTTCCTAACAGAAAAATGGTTCCTGATAGAAAAGGGGAAACACTTTTTAATTAATGGACATTTGTGTACCCAAATAAAGACCGAGAGTTTAGACAAGGTGACTAGATACATAGACAAAAAGACGGTTTCACTACAATAAAATTATAATAAATAATTTAAATAATAATTATTTATAATATATTGATATATAACATATTATAATAAATAAACAATAATTACAATAAAACACTATATCAAACTTTATTTCCTGACACTATGGAGGTCGAAACAAAGGGGGGGTCGAGTCCTCACGAAACCGATTAGTCAGTAAATAATAAGGTATTTTTAAAATCTTAAAGAACAAGAAAAAGACACTTTTTACGACAACGTTAAAACTTTTCCTAACATAACTTAGTCAGCTATCGAAATCCATTATGTCTGTAAAATTGTTGTGATTAAAAAGACTAATTACTCACACCCAAACGTACGATTCAGTGAAGTCATCACGGACTGAGAAACGTTTGGATATTGATATCGGGTGGTCCGAGGAGACAGGTACCCTAAGAGAACCGTTCTTATGACCTCACCCAAAGTTACACGAGGAGGCCCCGTAGAAGGGTTAAGTCCTTAGTTTGGATACAGAGAATACAGAGGACATAACCGTCCGTCCAAAAAATGGTAATCACGGAGGACCCTTCAAAGTTAAGTACTAATACTCTATATGTACACATAGAAAGGTAAATGAACACAGAAGTTACAGAAAGTCGTTACAGAATATTAAGAGTCGTATATCCAGAAAGTAAAGGAACCTATCTAAATAAGGAACCGTAAAATAAGAAAGACAATGTTAACTTTCAAACAGGGGAATAAAGAGAAAAAGAATCAAGTAACAATCACGTTTCAAAACGTAGGACTTTGAATGAAGAAGAAAAGGTATAACCTGAGGAAAGTAAAGAAAAAGAACGGATTAACGAGACCGATCCTAAAGGTTATGAAACAATTTATCCTCATCGCTTTTAACTATAGGAACAGAATAAGTACTGACATCAAGTCAAGTAAGCGAGTCAGTACAGACTGAGAAACGCTGGGGTACTTGAAGTCGTGCAGTCCGAAGGGACATATAGTGGTTGAGGGCCTCAGGTGGGTTTTGGTACAGGTAACTCAGTCACTACGGGACGTTGGTAGAGTAGAAGACAGCAGGGGAAGAGGAGGATGGGAGTTAGAAACGGTTGTAGTACCAGAGAAGGTTACTCAGTTGGGAAGCGTAGTCGACCGGTTTCATAATCTCAAAGTCGAAGTTGTAGTTAGGAAGGTTACTTGTAAGTCCTGACTAGAGGAAATCCTACCTGACCAACCTAGAGGAACGTCAGGTTCCCTGAGAATTCTCAGAAGAGGTTGTAGTGTCAAGTTTTCGTAGTGAAGAAGTCACGAGTCGAAAGAAATATCAGGTTGAGAGTGGTGGTGTATACTGGTTACCTTTTTGCTATCGGAACTCATCTACCTAGAAACAACCGTTTCATTACAGAAACGAAAAATTATACGATAGATCCAACTAGTATTAAAAAGGAGGTTCCTCATTCATAGAAAATTAAAGTACCGACGTTAGTGGTAGACGTCACTAAAACCTCGAGGTTTCTTATTTCAGTCGGTGACAAAGGGGTAGATAAATGGTACTTCACTACCCTGGTCTTACGGTACTAGAATCAAAAGACTTACAACTCGAAATTCGGTTGAAAAAGTGAGAGGAGAAAGTGAAATTAGTTCACCGAGAAAAAGTGAAACAGTGTTTCCACCAAAGTAGACGTATAGATTCCAATAATTATGAAGAGAGTCGAAAACGAAGGAGGTCGGTTCGTAAAGAGTACTACATGAGAAGTATATTTAATTTATTCGTCCACTGTTATATGTCGGAACTGCATGAGGAAACGGATAAACCTTGGTCAGACAACAAGGTACAGGTCAAGATTGACAACGAAGGAGTGGACGTATGTCCAAAGAGTTTTCCGTAAAGTCCACCAGACCATAAAGGTAGAGAAAGTCTTAAAAGGTGTCAAATAACACTATGTGTCAGTTTCCGAAACCGTATCAGTTGTTTCGTCTTTATCTACAAAAAGACCTTGAGAGAACGAAAAAGCTACTAGATCGCCTACAACCGTTAATTAGAGACCTAGGAGACGGAAAAGATTTTGGTCGAACTTGTAGTCCCTCAAGTGTCAAGTGTATAACAACTTCGGACCGAACCTCTTAAAACTCGTAATGAAATGATCGCACTCTACTCACGTTAACACACCATCAAACTCGTGAGAAACCGTAACGGAAAGAAGTCCTAACCTTATTTTTGACTTAAAAAGGTCAGGATACCGGTGACGACTCAAAAGGTTTAAACGACCGTATAACTCACGTCGTGAAAGGGTCGTAGTAGAAAGTCCTAAACTTTATCGAGTTGACCTTAAGGTAGTGGATATGATCGACACAAGCATCACTACGAAGGATTCCGGGTGAACTGAAGTGTAAGGTTCTGCAGACCGAGATCCCCTCACTAGTGTGGTAGCAATAATAGACCCAACACTTCTAGAAAAAACATGTCAAGAAGATTCATAAAAACTCTGGAGAAGAATTATCGAAGACGAAGACAATCCAGGTACGGTAAAGACGGGAAATAGCTCGGGTAGAAATATACTTTATAAGGGAACCATAGAGATTATAAGATCAGAAAGATCAAATAGAGAGATCAGAAACGGTAAGATAATAAAAGAAGATAAAGAAACGTAACTAGTAACTCCTTCCGAAAGAATAAAAAGTATTCAAGTATTGACATTTCGATTATAAAAGTCGAAAAATGATAACTTATACGACAATCAACACTGAAACAGTATACACTGGAGATAATACAGTTCCATACCAATGAAGGTATGAATGAAATAACTCTTTAAAATAGTATTTTGACACGACTTAGAACAGTTTACGAAAAAAAAGTGGACAACTCTAATAGTACACTAAAAGTAGGAAGTCAAATAGTTACAATACATAGTGTTACTAACAAAACACCAACAATTTGGTAAGGACGTAGGGACCTTATTTAGGACGAACTAGTACAACATCGCTAGAAAATTATATAGTAACATAAACCAAGCGATTATTAAACAAACAGGTTTTATAACCGAAAATTAAAAGAAAACACACAAACACGAAAGAAGCAGACCAAAACTACAATCCAACTACAATAGGAGTATCTATACAATTCACAAGGAAAGATAAGTTAAAAACCTTAACCGAACTCTGTTTATCCAAATTTTAGAAGAGACTTACGAACCATTTTAAGTAGATACTTCTGAAGACCAGGACCTGAAAACAAAGAACTCTAGAAAACCAAAATAATGACAAAGTTAGAGTTATCACTAGTTAGATAAATTCAAAAGATAAAGAAGTACTAAGTAAGAATCTTCCAACATTATAAGACTCTTAAACAGGTAAAGAAGACTAAAGAGATAAAATAACATAAAGACATCATAGGTAACAATAAATAGGAGAAATTAAATAATCTTGGAAGAGAAAAAAAAGAACTAATCAGATCGCTTCCCACAGTTAAAACATACAGAAAAGTTTCTTGATCAAGAATCGAAGTAACTAAAAAAAAAAATTATAACAGAAGAATCAGAGAGAAAATAAATAAACGTCAGACTAAAAATAATAAGTGAAACCCGAAATAAAAAAAGAATAATAAGATCAAGGAAATCCACAAATAAACTTTAAAAAGAACAAAGAACTCCATCCGAACATAACGAGATTTGAAGAGAGAGTCAGGAAGAAAACGATATCGGATATCTAAAACCATACTACATAAAACTAAACAGAAATCCATTGAAAAGTACAGAGGACATTAAAGAAGTAACTGGGTTATCAACAAGTCATTGTATAACAAATCGGAAGTGTACAAACACAAAAAAGGTCAAAATAAGAACATCAACTAAAGATTTGAGTATGTAACACTAGTCTTTATACGAACTACACTAAATTTAGAGGAATTTATATAGTTCTAAACAAAAGACAAAGTTTTACCAGATAGGAATTCTTTCAAGGTGTACGTAAACTCTTCTTACATACAAGACGATATAAACTTACCCTACAAGAGATGCAAAAATAATTTAGGAGACCAGATCATTAAATAAATTCCAAAGATAAAGGAACTAAAAAAATACTAAACTAGATCAGTAATTGTATTCACCTTACTTTATTCACTTCCTTTCTCTTCACCCTCTTTTTCAGTGTCTGGGTTGCCCTTAGTCTAACACAATTCAGAAGATTCTCCGGTAAAATTCTTATAATCAAAAGTCAGACTCACCTCATCCTTCAATATCATCTTAAAACTCGTCTATTCACATCATACTACGTAAAAATCGTGACAAAAGTCTTTTCTGAATTCTTTTCATTCCCTTCTTACACTCTCTAGTCAATCTTCTGATAAAAAAAAATAAAAAATTTAAAATTTTAGAAATTAAGAATGTACGTAAGGGTTTGTACTTGGGGGGAGGGTGGAGGGAGGGGTATTGTATATAAAAAATTGATTTATTCTCGATTCTCACGGAGTTTAGTCTCACCAATGTTGTCTTTACTGTCTTAAGTTTTTATGAAAGTTCTATTTAGGTTGTTCTAAAGAACTAACTTCTTTTAATTCTACTGTAGTTCTTAAATCAACTCTCACTGGTCTCCTACTCAACAACATTTCACTCTTTCCTTTATAATTCTTACCTTTACAATCCTCATTCTACTTTGACTTTAAGTCAAAACTTGTACAACATAAACTCTTTACCATATGTTTTGCAGTTCTAACTTACTCTTATATTACTAACTTACTTGTCTTAAATTCAAGGAGTGTTGAATCTTCATAACAATAATGTATAAACCAAATTTACGTTAACAAGTCAATACTATTCAAAAATAGTAATAGAATTCGGTTTCGCAATTTTACAGAACCAATGAAAGGACACATAAATTTCTATGTAGTATAAAAGTACATGTTGAGAAGTATTTTTCAACGTCTTAAACGATCATTGACTCTAAGTACAGTATCATATTGAAATAGTCTCTTTATAACACTGACAATGATTATGTCTTTTTATTTGATTTTTATAGTCAAATACTCCAGGTACACTGTTTAATTTACCAAAGGAATTGAAAGTAAGAAGTGTACTAGTAGAATAGAAATAACAATTCGGTAGTAGGAATAGTGTTTAATAAATATTTGATGCAAACTCGAAAAGTTTCATAGTACATCAAAATGTTTCCATTAATACTTCTATCCTTTTTAAAGACGGGAAACCTTATATCGTGAGATCTGTAGTATCGAAACTAAGTATGGTTTTTTTTTTTTGTGTGTGTGTGTGTGTTTTTTTTTTGTACCAGTTAATGAGTACGACTATAATCCTAGAGGTCAACGTCTCTCACTCCACCCATTCTAACAACAATAGAAATCGGGTAGTGTCAAGATAGACTCTACACTGTCCGTTGAAAATGGGACCTATAATCTAAGTTAAATTACTTTATGGTCCACGAAACAGATCAGAAAGTGAAGGTCCCAATATTCTTCACGATTTTACTTCCTCCTCTTATACACTCTCTCGGTACGATGGACTGGGTCCAAAGGAGTAAGAACTGTGAAAGTGTCGTGTGTGAGACGTTCCGACTCCTCAGTACTTTACCCTTTGGTATGGACTGAAATTTGTCTTTAAAGGGTCACACTTTGAATCCAAACACTTCACCAACATTTATACAGACGGAATTTTATAGTTATTCGTACGTTTTTGTCCTATCGGGGACCTTTCAAAATCCCTTAGGTTTCTGACTATTATGTGTAGTTTATTGTTGGACTTATGTTCCGTAACCTTCATATCCATACCACAAGATTTATTTTGGAAAAGGATGAAATTGTTTATATGTTATGTTGGTTTTATTAACTTGTTTACAGTTTAAGTTGGTTTTTCTAACTTTGATAAGTTGTCGTGGACTAGTCTCGAGTGTTATGACGGGATTTTATTCTATATTTTATAAACGAATATACATCACTTGTTACGTAGATTTGGGATAGTCCAACTTTGAATGAGTCAACACCCATCAAAATAAAGACATGACGGATCTTCTCACTTCATGAAACTTTTTATCCCTTTCTTCTTTTCGATTTATATAGATGTAAGTACGAGAATCCGTTTTTATCTCAAGTTTACAGGAACTCGACTTTTCTGAAATCTCTAGATAGTAAAAAGTTAGTCTTTTCTTAAGACTAGTCAAGACGAATCCCCTACTTATAGGTCGATCTCTATTTTCCCGTTTTTTTTTTTTTTTCTTTCAATTATAAAAATCAAACTTGAACTCAACTTATGTCATATATATGAGAATCCACCCTTTTTCTTTGGAATTCTTTAGGTGTGGAATCTCTTTATGTTTAAACCATTATAACGAAAATTGTCATATTTCAGATTTATTAAGTGACTCTTATATTTTGATTCTTGTGTAGGGGAAGGTACTAAAAAGAAAGAGGAATAAAAATAAAAGGTTGAAGAGTTTATATTTAAACTGAAAGTGTTTTTAATTTACAATAAAAGTTTAGTCAGAAATTTTTGGGTCTCTCGTTATAATACATTTAAATTTTTGGCCATTTATGTACTCTTCCCTACTCTTGTTAGAGAAAATTTATACATCGATTTTCAACCCTTAAATTTTTCTACCTGGTTTATCTCTGTACCTAATTTTAACTTCCGTAATAAAAAATATTTCTTATGTTAACTTTTCCGTTTAATTAAAGTCGTTCCCCTTGTATAAAATTACTGATTAAATAACTCGTGGGTGGTTTGTGTTCCTTAATAAGTTCCACTAAATAAAGTATGTTAGGACGTATTTTGAGTTTTTTATACCTATGGATTTAGATATCTAATTGGTTTAAGTTATCATTGTCAAACGAGAATACCTCATTTCTTGAAAAGAGGTTAGTCACAAAAGTAGTTTCTAAATTCATGTCCGTATTTTATGGGTGAGTAACTTGAACATCCACTGTATTTCGACTTTATTAGACGTTGATCCACACTACCATTTTCTTCCTAGGTTTTTTCAGAATCTGTCCATCCTGTCTACTTAAATTAGATTATTATACTTTATACCGCCCTTCTAGGGGACCTCTTCCCTTTTCGATGGGTGAGGTCATAAGACCGGACCTTTTAAGGTACCTGTCATATCGAGTACCCCAACGTTTCTCAGTCTGTGCTGACTCACTGTAAGTGAAGTGAAAGTATCACCCATTTTATAACTCCTGGACAACGGGATTACCAGGACCTCGCTGACTCCTCTTTCTTCTTTCTTGTGTTTTAGACCACGTTACCCAGTCCCTTGGACGTCGGAGATACCCTGACTCCACGTCTCATGTGCAACTCTGGTCGAAAATAAGGATTAACGTCTGATGTTCTGAAAGAGTCTAGAACAGAAAGAGTTCTGTGTAGGACACAATTAGTGTTTGGGATTTACAGAACCTGATGTGACTGTATCGTTTGACCAGTATCGTTTGTGGGAGAAGGCTGTTATGTTCCCTTCTGAGATTTGTACCTGTAGTGATCTAACATTTGTAGTTTTAGTTTAACTAATATAGGAAACGTCGGTTTCTACCTCTTCGAGATACGTTAGTCGTTTTTGTTCTGGTCCTCTACTGACACCGAGTCTAATACTTGAGGAATAACGGTTTAAGTCTGAATTTAACTTTTTGTACTCCTTTTGGTGATCTGGTGACTCCATACTGGATTTAGTTTAGGGAATACTAATATGTCACCTTCACTCTTTATCCAAATTCCCTGATCTAGACTCTCTGTCTCACGGACTACTTGATACTTACCTCGAAGCACTGTAACGTGTCTTCTGTCCCTAGTTCTGGTAGGGGTTCTCCTTCTTTACCTTTTTTTTGTTTTACCTAGAGACTCCTCCGGAATGTTCCTCGACACTTTTCTTATCTTCACTTTTCGTTTCCTCTTTTCCTTTCTATATGGGTAAACTTCCGTCTCAAGGTTTCTTATCGTTCCTCTCTATTCTTTCGTAAGGAGTCACTGGTTACGTTTCTTTATCTCCTTTTGTTGTCTTACCCTTTATTATCTCTAGAGAAGTTCTTTTACTCTCTATGGTTCCCTTGTAAAGTACGTTTCTACCCGAGCTATTTCTTGTCTTTACTATACTTGGATTGTCTTCGTCTTCTATAATTCCTCTCCACCGTTCTTATGTGTCTTCTTAACATGTTTTTTCTAGAAGTACTGAGTCTATTAGAGCTATCCCACTAGTGAGTGGATCTCGGTCTGTAGGACCTTACGTTTCAGTTCACCCGGATTCCTTCGTAGTGATGGTGGTTTCGATTATATCCACTACCTTAAGGTCAACTCGATAAAGTTTAGGACTTTCTACTACGACACTTTCACGACGTGAGTTATACGGTCGTTCAAACCTTTTGAGTCGTCACCGGTGTCTTGGTCTTTTCAAGTCAAAAGTAAGGTTAGGATTTCTTTCCGTTACGGTTTCTCACGAGTTTGATGGTGTGTTAACGTGAGTAGAGTGTGCGATCATTTCATTACGAGTTTTAAGAGGTTCGGTCCAGGACTACAAGTTCGACCAAAATCTTTTCCGTCTCCTTGGTCTCTAGTTTAACGGTTGTAGGCGACCTAGTACCTTTTTCGTTCTCTCAAAGTCGTTTTGTAGATAAAGACGAAATAACTGAGACGGTTTCGGAAACTGACATACCTAGTGTTATTCGACACCTTTTAAGACTTTCTCTACCTTTATGGTCTGGCAGACTGAAAGGAGAACTCTTTAGACATACGTCCACTCCTTCGTTTTCAATCTTGACCTGTACCTTTTTGTCTGACCAAGGTTTATCCTTTTCGTCATGCAGTGTCGACATATAACAATGGGACGAATAAATTAAATACACGTGTCATGTAGTATTCTTTGCTGACCGACCTCCTTCGTGTTAGACCTTAGTTCTAACGGCCCTCTTTATGTTATTCGAGTCTATACGTCTACTGTGGTGGGAATACCGTCTTTCACTTCTTCTTGATTTCTCGGAGAACTACTTTCACTTTCACCTCTCACTTGTTCAAGCGGATTTGGAGTTGTAAGTCTTTTCCTTCTAGTACCGTAGGCCAGGGTAGTGAAGTACCGTTTATCTACCCCTTTGTCACCTTTGTCCTCGACTGAATTAAAAAAACCGAGGTTTTAGTGACGTCTACCAACGTCGGTACTTTAATTATCTGTGAATGAGGAACCTTCCTTTCAATACTGGTTGGATCTGTCGTATAATTTTTCGTCTCTGTAACCAAACGGATGTTTACAGGCAGATCAGTTCCGATACCAAAGAGATCATCAGTACATACCTACACTCTCAACCTGATACTTCTTTCGACTCACGTCTTCTTAACTACGAAAACTTGACACTACAACCTCTTCTGTGAACTCTCAGGGAACCTGACGTTCCTCTAGGTTGGTCAGGTAGGATTTCCTCTAGTCAGGACCCACAAGTAACCTTCCTGACTACAATTTCGACTTTGAGGTTATGAAACCGGTCGACTACGCTTCTCGACTGAATAAACTTTTGTGGGACTAAGACCCTCCCTAACCCCCGTCCTCCTCTTCCCCTGCTGTCTTCAACTCTACAAACATACCGTAGTGGTTAAGTTACCTGTACTTAAACCCATTTGAGACTCTAAACCACTACCTGTCCCTCCGGACCGCACTACGTCAAGTATCCCAGTGTTTGTCAGCCTGTACTGACTCGCTGACTTGACTTGACTTGACTTGTGAATGTATCAGGTCTAGAGGAACACAAATATACTCTAGTAAGGGAAGACCTAAGAAGAACCCTTTTTAATCGTTAACACATCCGTAGTAAGAAAGGACTGTCATTGGGTCGTAAGTTCCAGGTACAAAAATACTAGGGTAGTATGAGGGAAGACCTAGACCGGAACCCCAAATATTGTTCCCATAATTAGATTATTTCTGTACTTTTTATTAGTAGTTGTGTCAAAGAATCAAATACAACAAAAAAGTCCACGATAAAGACACTTTAAAGAGTTCATAAAGACGTTTTCATGTAATAATCATTAAAAGTGATGTTCCTGGTTCGTCGGTTGATTTTTTCATAGTTTATTTTTTTAAACCATTGTTAGGTTATTTTTTTTATCCCCCATATAAAACTGTCCTTTATATTACAAAAATTTTTAATCCGGACTGATATTGGTCCATTAACCGGGGACTCTTCTCGACTTTATATCACCGACGACGACTCCGGGACTGAGGGAACTGACAGAGTGGTTCTAGAGGTAGAAGTTGAACCATGAGGTGAGATAAAGTCTTCCTAAACCCCCTTTTTTTTTTTTTCCTCTTTTTGGTGTCCCTTTTCCCTGTGTCTTGATATAGTATCCTCTTTATAAATAAATCTGTTTTCCCCTCATTTTCGATGTGGATATGTAAGTAACGGAAGTTTGTAAACTACTCGTGAGTGTACCTCTCCTTAAACAATCAAGACGTAAATCCTTGACTCACCATTACCCGTTTTCTCGTTCTTTACGTAAAGTAGACTTTTTTTTATTGAAAAGATTACTCTTCTCGATAAATTAGTCTCCAATTTATCCAACGAAGGTTTTCATCACTCTGAGTCAGTGATCTCCTTAAGTTTGAATCCGACTTAAAGATAAGGTAGTTTTGTCAAATCCCTTTTAGGCAGTAACGTACCATATATATGTTCCACTAATAAAGGAAATTTTGAACTTTATACTAAATCCTCTTTTAAGAATTCCTTCTCTACTGAAAAATCAGTTTCAATCCTCTTTTCTACCGAACTTTATACCTCAACAGATTAGCGGTAAACGTCATTAAAACCTCGGGGGGTTTTATTTCAGACTGTGACAAAAGTGACAAAGCGGTAGACAAAGGGTACTTCACTACCCTGGCCTACGGTACTAGAAGTAAAAGACTTACAACTCGACATTCGGTTGAAAAAATGAGAGGAGAAAGTGAAAGTAGTTCTCCGAAAAATCAAGGAGAAGTGAAAGACGGTATTTCCACCACAGTAGACGTATATACTCCAATAACTATAAAGAGGGCCGTTAGAACTAAGGTCGAACACAAAGAAGGTCAGGTCACAAAGAATACTACGTGGCACGTGTATTCAATTTATTTGTCCCACTGTTATATGTCCCACTGTCCTCGACCCCTATATAGTGAACAGTAAGTCGTTCACCTCGGTCACATTGGTTCTTCTGGTAAAAGATGTTACTTACAAAAACAGGTAAACTCAAAGAGATTGTTTTTGTGGTGTCTGACCACACGAACTTGTTGTTCATAAATAGTAAGTGTCAAGAGTTCCGAACACTCATTCTGTGATCGTCTAAGATACAGGTAACTCCCGGACGAAGGACCAAGGGTCTCCAGATAGAAGAGTACCACAGGAATACACCACCTTCCCTACTCCCTTGAGACACCCGGTAACATTACCGTGAATAGAATAAGGACTCTCGAAGTGGACTTATTGGATTAGTAAAGGGTTTTCCAGGTTTGTAACCCCAAAGACTTACATTTAAGACCGTTTATGTAAGTCAGGAATTGTCACTCGTGGACCCTATTTATCTCTTAAATCTTTGTATTTATACTCCGATGACTCGACGAGAACAGAGTCTCCACTTTCTCTAATGTCGGGTTCCGGAACAAACCACCTACTATAAATGTTGTACTGTCTTTGTATACGGTGAGAGATATAGGGTGTCTGTCTTGGGTTTCTCCACGAGGACCAAGGTCTGGCACATTCCCATCTTTAGTGAGGTATGTTGTCAACTCAGAACAAGTATTACGAATTTTCTTAGTCTTTATGAACGAGAACCCCTTTTTTTTTTTTGTTTCCCGTCTGTTTAGATCGTCTACTCTCTTTACCGTCCCTACACCCAAATCACTGATCTCAGACACTAAATTGCGCTCTGGTACACTTATAAAGGAACAGAACAAAGGAGACTCTTATCGTCCTTCTTAACGTTATAAGATACCTTAAAAAAAAGTCACATGGAAAGACTATTCAACCGAAATTCTTAATTTTTATGATTTTTTTAAAAGGACTACGAGTCTTCCCAAATGAAGGACACTTACACGGGAAACATAGCTGATCAGTCCAGAAGGAGGTCTACTTCCTTTAGTAAAATGGGTCTAGTAAACTGGGAACCTCATACATGTGTCGTAAGTATAATTATTCGTCTATGTTGTTTTTCTATTATCGGGTGTACCAGGGGTTCGTTAGTGTTATTGTGAGTTCACAAATAAGGACATAGATGTTGTATTTACCAATCCTGTGTTTTTCTCATCGTTCCTTGGTGGTTCCTCTTTTTATTTCGTTGTCTCCGTGTCCTTGAGTAGAAGAAATCCCGACCGTTATTGTCTCCGTTCATCTTGGTAGTGTAGATCTTCAGGATATATCCGATACTTATAAAAAAATTTCTAAACAAAATACACCCAGTAAAAATTTCAGAAAAAACTTATTATGTAATATTACAACGGAAAAAAAAAAAAAAAAAACCGGTACTCTGTACTTCCGGGAGTCTAGGGATGTGGGTGACGTAACCTTCCACTTCCGAACTGATGGTCCTTTCAGGGATCCGATGGATAAATGAACTCCAGAAGTCTGGTAAAAGATTCATAGGAAGTATAGGAGATCCATCTTGTTCATTCTCTCAGGAAATGAAATGAAATGAAATGAAATGAAATGAAATGAAATGAAATGAGTTCATTCGCGCACGATAGGTAGTAGTTCTAAAGACTTATATGGAAGTTAGTTCTAAGAGGTAGGTGTAGGTACTTTAATACTAGCGCTATAGTTGAACGAACATGTACACGACGAAAACAAGTCAAGCTAGAAGTATATAAGTAAGGTACTTATAATTATATTTATAAGTAAGATACGGTCAGTAAAAAATTTGGACACTTACGTCTCCGTTTGATATCTTCGCAAACGAAAGTACCCCTCTTTGTTTGCTCTATACGTTGTCTCTTCGTAACACTACTTGTCGTTTGTTCTGTTACTTCTCTCCAGTCCCGTACCCAATTGGATCTTCAGTCCTGTCTTAAAGGACCCCTCAACCATAACCCTGTCTTTGATCTGTGTCCCTTTACCTCCCTTCTATGGATCGGGACCGGACCTCCTCGACACATCCTGATTTGTCCGTAGTCGAGAGACGTTGTTCCCTATGTCCGTTCCAGTCGTGTACCCTTGTGTACTAGCCAGTTTCAACACTCGTGGTTTCTCCTACTCCCCTTTCACTACGTCCCGGAACTTCCCTTCCCGACCCCTAACCCTAAAATAAGGTTCCCTTCGGTAAACACTTAATTCGTCTTCTCACTGCACTAGTCTGAACGTGAACCTTTCTAGTAAGATCAACTACTTCCTGTCGATCTCACCTCCTACCATTCTATTCTGATTAGATTACTGAGTAAAGGGAGAGGTTCAGTTTTTTTACTGTAGACTCGAGACGAAAGACCCCTAATAGATTCATTGTTATTTTATAGAGTCATTATTACTTTTTAGTTCCACCGACACGATATCAATAAACATTCACTGATGTTGAATTTATTCGAATATACGGGAAAGTCCAGGTAAAATCAAGTGACTAAGGATTTTACAACTACAAGTGAGAACGGTAGAGGACAAACTGGTGAAATTTAAATGGAACTAAGTACCTGAATTATAAGGTCAAAGGATACGTTATAATAAGAAGTGTCGTAGTCTGAAATGAAGGTAGTGGTCAGTATAGGTGTTGACCCACACCAAAAACGAAACCGAGATAGAGAAGTAAGAAAGACCTCAATAAAGAAGTGAGAAGAGGTCATCGTATGACCTGTGGACGACTGGACCCTTCAAGTAGGAAGTCACAGGAAAACAAAACGGAAAAGTATGACAAGCACCCCAAGAGTTCCGTTCTTATGACTCCACGAAACGGTAAGGGAAAAGGTCACCTGGTACAAAACGGTCTTGAGAGGTGGTACTAGGTAGGTAGAACCCACCGGGATTTATCATACCAAGTAACAAAATAACTCACTCTGTTCCGACACTAGGAACACTAGTCTAACCAATCAAAAGACATTGACAGTAAAAGTAAGACAGAGGGGAGACTACCTATCGTTTTCTCCGAAGACCTTCGAAGGACTACCCTCTCTGACTGACGTCCCTTTCGACAGAACAAGATTACTCAACCCCGGTACGAGTCATTTAGAAATTAAGTTAAAGGATAACTAATCACCCCGAAATAAGGGAGGGACAACAAACCGGACACCAGTTTGATAACATCCCCCATTATTGTGATTACCACTGGAGAAAGTTTACCTGAAAGTGAACGTGAAAACATAAGTCACAGGGACTGGGGTGTCGTCTAGTGACAGCTGGGTCCGGAGCTGGTCTCTGAGGACCTGTAAGTGTCCGTTGAGACCGAGTCAGAAAACACCCCTGTGGTGAGGTAAGAAGATCGAGGACCACGTGTGTACCAAAACAGACACGGAAGGTTCTCAGAGAGATGGGTCAGGACACCTTCAAGATATTAGTTTAAGGTGATTGGAGGTTTCAGTTTAAGGGACTCCCAAGAGTCAGGGAAACAGTCTAGGGGTTCAACCGTTTAGACGACACCCAGGATCTTGAAATTGTCACACTAAAAAAAAAAAAAAAAAAAAATATTATCAATACGTCAAACACCAAACAGACGAGTCACCGAAATACCACTCCGATTACTGTTGGAGGAGGTTCTGCGGAATACGGTGTACGACACATAGGGTCTAGACGACGTCGGTCTGGAGAACAAGGGTACTACTCACACTCACACTTCAGCGAGTCAGTACAGGTTGAGACGCTGGGGCACCTGACATCGGATGGTCCGAGGAGGGAGGTACCTTAAGAGGTCCGTTCTCATGACCCCACCCAACGGTAAAGGAAGAGGTCCCCTAGAAGGGTTGGGTCCCCAGTTTGGGTCCAGAGGGTGTAAGGTCCGTCTACGAAATTGGAGACTCGGTGGTCCCTTGTTCGTGTACTTCAGTCCAGACCGAGTCAGAGAAAACCCAGAGACTCAGGACCACGTGTTTTCCAAAATAAACTCGGTAGACTCCCATAGACCCCCCATTCCACAAACTAAGATTTACGTCAAAGTGGGGAGATGGTAAAACAAACCTGAAGAAGAAACGAGAACCTACACCCCGTAGAACCAAAAAAAAAAACAAACAAACAAAAAAACAAAAAACAAAAAAACAAAAAAATTTACCCTAGGTTGTAAGATGACAACTACAAACAAGTCATCGTTCAACGTTAAAACCTCAAGATCGACCTCTTCTACTCGTGTATATGAAGATAAGGTGGTTGAACACTTTAAGAGTATCAGTTGTTTTCTCAGACTTTACTTGATTAGACCACGTTAGAGTTTTTACTATCTTACTAGAACCAAGTAAAGGTTCCGTTTTGTAAGTTATAGTGTCATTAGGATCAGATACGGGGTTGGTGATTACGGTTTCTTTAACTTCAACTTGTCAAAATTCTACTGGATGTTCTTGAAGATCTTGGTAAAATTTTTTACATCAAAAGTAGTATTCCCTGACCTCACGTTTTCATCTTTCAGTTCTCTATGGACCTCATTGTCTGTTCTAACCGGAACCTCATGTTTTTTTCGTCCCGTTTCAGATTACCTCAAAACGGTTCTCTTACTCGACCCGTATCGTTTGTGGGAGAAGGTTGTTGTGTTCTTTTCCGATGTGTACCTGTAGTGGTCTGCCAGTTATAGTTTTATTCTAACTAAGATAATAAACGTTGGTTTCTACCTCTTCGAGATATGTCAGGTGTTTTGGTTCTAACCCTCGACTGACACCGAGTTTATTACTTGAGGAATAACGGTTTACGTCTGAATTTAACTTCTTTCATCCCTTTTAGTGATCTGGTAAGTCCATACTTGATTTAGTTTAGGGAACTCTATTATGTCACCTTCACTTTTTATCTAAGTTCCTCAATACAGACTATCTGTCTCACGAACTTCTTACTACCTACCTCCAGGCACTGTAACATGTCCACCGTCTCTAGTTCTGGTAGGGGTTCTTTTTATTTACGTTTTTCCGTTTTACTAACAGACTCCTCCGGAATGTTTATCTACTCTTTTCTTCTCTTCGATTTACGTTTTCTCATTTCTTATCTAGATGGGTAAACTTACATCTCAAGGTTTCTTATCGTTCCTTTCTAATTTTTTTTTTTTTTTTCGGAAGAATTCTTTTGTTACGTTTCTTTATCTCCTTTTGTTATCTTACCCTTTCTGACCTCTAGAGCAGTTATTTTAATCTCAATGGTCCCTTATAAAGTAAATTTTTTTCCATCCGTGTTATTTCCTGTCTTTACCATACCTGGATTGTCTTCACCTTCTATAATTCTTCTTCATCTTTCTTTGGGGTCTTCTTGATACGATTTTTTTCTAGAAGTACTGGGTCTATTGGTGCTACCACACACTAGTGAATGGATTTCGGTACGTAGGACCTTACACTTCAGTTCACCCGGAATTGTTCGTAGTGATGTTTGTTTCCATCGTCTCCACTATCTTAAGGTCCGACGCTACCTGGTACGTCTTCGCACCGGCTCACCTCGATGGGAAGTGACTTCCAGTCCCCACCGCTGGCTCTTACGGTCTGACGTAGGTGTGTTCTCGTTGGTTCTCCTCGATGGGGTACAGACTCCAGTTCCCGTCACCGGGTTTGCTCGATGGCGTGTGGGGTCCAGTTCGCGTCACCGGGTCTCCTCGATGGTGTATGGACTCCAGTCCCCGTCGCCGACTCTCCTCGATGTGGTGCAGGTTCTTCACCACCGACTCGTCCACGTCGTCCCGGCTCTTCTCGATGAGGTGCAAGTTCCAGTCCTCCCTACCGACACTCCTCTATGGGGAGCAGGTTCCATTCCTTGTCGTCGAAGTGAAACGACCTCGTCGGTACTTCTCTATGGGGTGCAGGTTCCATTGTCTTTGGGTTCATTCTACCATCCATAACGCTCTCCCGTAGTCTTCCGTCTGTGTGATTTTGGTATTAGTGTCTTTTGGTTGGCTAGACTAGTGTACCTGGTGTTGGAACAGATTGAGTCACTTTGATTCGGTACGGGACACCCCGGTAGGTTCTGTCCTTCCAGTACCACCTCTCCAGACTGTCTTACACCAGGAGACCTCTCCTCTTACCGTTTGGTGAAGTCAAAAGAATGGAACTCTTGGGGTACTTGTCATACTGTTTTTTACTATCCCATGACTTTCCCCTTGAGGGCTCCAGTCATTCACGGGTTATACGATGACTTCTAGTCACCTCTTTATTGAGGTCTTTCTTACTTACCTACCTCGGTTTCGTTTTTGTTATGGGTCAACACCTACACTGACCACTATCTTTATTCCAGACTACGACATTCTCGTTATAACGTATCCTTGGACATTACAGTCCAGGTACTTAGTTCCGTTTAACCTTCACCAGTTTGTCCTCTACCGTTCTCACTTACAGATGTAAGGTCCTTAGTCCCTTGATTTTACCTGACCTTACCCACTTAAATTGAGTCTACTGGTAATATAGATGATGACGTCCGTCCTTAGGGAATCTTCTTTACGTCATCGGTAGTACCAGTTGTTTTCTCAGACTTTAAGTCATAAACCTACGTTAGAGTTTTTGCTGTCTCACTAGAGACAAGTAAAGGTTCCGTTTGGTAAGTTATAGTGTCATTAGGTTCGGATACGGGGTTGGTCCTTACCACTTCTTGGACTTCAACTTCCCAATGTTCTGGAAAATCTTGATTGTGGGACTTTTTTACAGAAAAAGTACTATTCCCTGACCTTACATTTTCATCCTTCAGTTCTTTGTGGACCTCATTGTCCGTTCAAACTGGAACCTCATGTCTTACTTCGTCCCGTTTCCGATTATCTCAACACCGTTCTTTTACGTGACCAGTATCGTTTGTGGGAGAAGGTTGTTGTTTTCTCTTCTGAGATGCGTACCTGTAGTGGTCTACCAGTTGTGGTTTTAGTCTAACTAATATAAGAAACGTCGGTTTCTACCTCTTCGAGATACGTCAATTGTTTTTGTTCTGACCCTCGACTGACACCGAGTCTAGTACTTGAGGAATAACGGTTTAAGTCTGAATTTAACTTTTTTCTTCCCTTTTGGTGATCTGGTAAGTACATACTGGATTTAGTTTAGGAAATACTAGTATCACACCTTCACTCTTTATCTAAATTTCCTGATCTAGACTCTCTGTCTCAAGGACTACTTGATACCTGTCTCCAAGTACTGTAACATGTCCTCTGTCCCTAGTTCTGGTAGGGGTACTTTTTCTTTACGTTTTTCCGTTTTACCGACAGACCCCTCCGGAATGTTTCTCGACACTTTCTTCTCTTCACTTTTCGTTTCCTCTTTTCCTTTCTATATTCGTAGACTTACATCTGAAGGTTTCTTTCCGTTTCTCTCTATTCTTTCGGAAGGAGTCGCTAGTTACGTTTCTTTATCTCCTTTTGTTCTCTTACCCTTTCTGATCTCTAGAGAAGTTCTTTTAATCTCTATGGTTCCCTTGTAAAGTCCGTTTCTACCCGAGCTATTTCCTGTCTTTAAAATACCTGGATTGTCTTCGTCTTCTATAATTCTTCTCCACCGTTCTTATGTCTTATTGACATGTTTTTTCTCGAAATGTTGGGTCTATTAGTACTACCACACTAGTGAGTGGATCTCGGTTTGTAGGACCTTACGCTTCAGTTCACCCGGAATCTTTCGTAGTGATGCTTGTTTCGATCACCTTGACTACCTAAAGGTCAATTCGATAAAGTTTAGGACTTTCTTCTACGACACTTTCACGATTCGGGTTATACGGTCGTTTAAACCTTTTGAGTCGTCACCGGTGTCCCGGCCTTTTACAGTCAAAAGTGAGGTTAGGGTTTCTTTACGTTACTGTTTCTTAAGAGTTTGATGGAGTGTTAACGTGAGTAGGGTTTGCGATCATTTCACTGCGAATTTCAAGAGGTTCGGTCCGAAGTCGTCATGTATTGGTACTTGCTCACAAGTTCGACCAAAGTCTTTTCCATCTCCTTGGTCTCTAGTTTAACGGTTGCAGACGACCTAATAGTTTTTTCATTCTCTCAAGGAAGTTATTTTTGTAGATAAAGACGAAATAACTGATACGGTTTCGGAAACTGATACACCTAGTGTTATTTGACACCTTTTAAGACTCTCTCTACCCTTATGGTCTGGTGGACTGGACGGGGAACTCTTTGGATACACGTCCAGTCCTTCGTCGTCAATCTTGACCTGTACCCTGTTGTCTAACCAAGGTTTGTCCTTTTCCTCATGCAGTTCCGACATATAACAGTAGGACCAATAAATTGAATATACGTCTCATGTAGTACTCTTTACGACCCGACCTTCTATGTGTTCAACCTTAGTTCTGACGGTCCCTTTTATAGGTATTGGAGTCTATACGTCTACTGTGGTGGGAATACCGTCTTTTACTTCTCCTTGATTTTTCGGAGAACTACTTTCACTCTCTCCTCTCACTTTTTCAACTGAATCTCGAGTTGGAAGTCTTTTGCTTCTAATACCGTAGACCAGGGTAGTGAAGTACACTTTATCTACCTCTTTGTCATCTTTGTCACAGTTTGAAATAAAACCCCCCGAGGTTTTAGTGATGTCTACCACTAAAGTCGGTACTTTAATTTTCTGCGAATGTCGAACCTTCCTTTAAATACTGGTTGAATCTGTCGTATAATTCTTCGTCTTTGTAATCAAACGGTTGTTTCCAGGTAGATCAGTTCCAAAAAGGTTACCAGTACGTATCTACACTCTCAACCTGACACTTCTTTCGACTCACGGTATCTTAACTACGAAAACTTGACACCACAACCTCTTCTGAGAACTCTCAGGGAACCTGACGTTCCTCTAGGTTGATCAGGTAAGATTTCCTCTAGTCGGGACCCACAAGAAACCTTCCTTACTACGACTTCGACTTTGAGGTCATGAAACCGGTGGTGTACGCTTCTCAACTGAGTAACCTTTTTCTGGGACTACGACCCTCCCTAACCCCCGTCCTCTTCTTCCCCTACTGTCTCCTACTCTACCGACCTACCGTAGTGGCCGAGCTACCTGTACTCAAACTCACTTGAGGCCTTCAACCACTACCTGTCCCTACAGACCACACGACTGAGTACCCTAGCGTTCCTCAGCCTGTCCTGACTCGGTGACTTGACTTGACTTGATAAAGTTTAGGATTTTATGCTACGATAATTTCACGACGTGAGTTATACGGTCGTTTAAACCTTTTGAGTCATCACCGGTGTCCTGACCTTTTCCAGTCAAAAGTAAGGTTATGGTTTCTTTCCGTTGCGGTTTCTTACGAGTTTGATGACGTGTCAACGTGAGTATAGTGTGAGATCGTTTCATTTCGAGTTTTAAGAGGTTCTTTCAAAGACTGTCATGTACATAACTCTTGAAGGTCTACGACTTGGACCTAAATCTTTTCAGTCTCCTTTGGTCTCTAGTTAAAGGTTGGATGGAATCTAGTATCTTTTTAGTTTTCTCAAGGGTTTTTAGTATATGAGGACGAATAACTAATACGTTTTGAAAGTTGAGACACCTAATGTTGTTTGACACCTTTTAACAAGTTCTCTAACCTTATGATATAGTGGAATGGACGGAGGACTCTTTAGACATATGTCCAATCCTTCGTAGTCAATCTTGACCTGTACCTTGATGTCTGACCTAGGTTTAACCCTTTCACCATGAAGTTCAAAGATATAACAGTGAAACGAACAAATTGAATACACGTCTTATGTCGTACGTTTTACGACCCGATTTAGTTGAGTGTTCGACCAAGTTCTAATGACCCTTTTTATAGTTATTAAACCTATACGTTTAATGTAGTGGAAATACCATCTTTAGTTTCCCCTTGATTTCTCGGAGAACTACTTTCACTTTCTCCTCCCACTTCTTCGACTGAATTTTGAATTGTAAGTCTTTTGATTCTTGTACCGAAGGACAGGTAGTGAAATTACCTTTGGTACTGTTTGAAATAAAAGAACCTGAGGTTTTAGTGACGGCTATCACTAACGTCGGTACTTTAATTTTCTACGAACGAGGAATCTTCTTTTCGATACTGTGTGGATCTGTCGTATAATTTTTCGTCTCTGTAAAGAAACCGTTGGTTCCAGGCAGATTAGTTTCGATACCACAAAGGTCATCACCTAAACTCTCAATCCGATATTTCTTTGGACTCGTGCTTTCTTGACTATGAATACTTGACACCACAACTTCTTCTGAGAACGTTCAGGGAACCTGACGTTCCTCTAGGTTACTCAGGTAGGATTTCCTTTAGTTAGGACTTATAAGTAATCTCTCGGACTACGACTTCGACTTCGAGATTATGAAACCGATGGAATACACTTCTTGACTCGGTGACCTTTTCTGAGACTACAACTCTTTCTAACTTCCGTCCTCTTCTTCCCCTATTGTCTTCTACTCTACCAACTTTCCGTATTGACTGAGCTTATTGTACTCAAACTGGTTCGAGGTCCTCAACCACTACTAGACCCTATGGACCGTATGATTTCAGGTACCTCAACGTTTCTCAACCTATGCTGTCACTGACTTGACTTGACTTCGAATCTACGTGATATACATGTTATACTATTATCCTCATTCTAAGTAAAATAATACATTTTATATATACTAAAGACACTTCAAAAGATAATTAATTTTTAACGACAATTAGGATGAGGTCCCCTGTATCCTAAGTGAATATGTACATCATTGGACTCTAGCTGTTCATAGGTCTCTAATCTGACACCCATGTGTCGGGTCCTCCTTTACGTTCAACATGTTGGTAGACACAAAGTCCGTGAGGGTGCTTTTTAGGAACTCCCACACTTCTCTTGGTTCTCGAAGTAGAAGACTTCAGTCGTAGAAACGGAAATCTGTTACTTCCAAACTAAAACTCTGGTTTTTCTATGGATACCTCGGTGTAAAAGATCTTAACTCGTACACCATCACCTTCCCAGGTCCAATTTCCGAAAGACGGGGTCGTCAGTTGTTCCTTCATTAATCCAAGGTACAAGTTCTCGGTGTCTATAGTGACTCGGACAAACGGGTATCGTGTCTTTCGGTCTGAGACCGTCGTCCTCTAACTTCATTTCATTCTAAGATAACATCAGTACTTCGTTCCCAACCCTCCTCCCCCCTTACTGTTCGGAGTTTAGGTGGAGATAAACCAGAAACTAAAAAAAAAAAAAAATTCCTTCTTGATTATTCGTTCCTAATTAGCGGTAGAACACTGTAAAGAGACTGTGAAAATTTAGATCAAAGTCCTCAGTCCTACAGAGACCAAATACTAAGAGACCAGTTCACCAGGTACCGAGTCCCAGATCCTCGAGTAGAATGGGACCTCTTTGTCGGACTGGATTTTTCTCGTTATAATGATGTAGTTGACAATAACTGTCGTAGTTGAAATCAGTGAACTGAGACCAACTAACCACAAGTCAATTGTCTTCTGACAAGGGTATCAGTGACAGTGTGAACAGGTGTGTCCCAGTCCCCTGTTCTTTCTTTTACTTCAAAACCTATCTCAATTAGTATTTGAACTATTCTCTGACAAAATCCCCATGAGTCAAAATGTCTACATATTGTTATACATATTGACGTAGTGTAGGAAAGTTAAAGATGACTTTTAGGTTTTCAGTAATGGAACACAATACAGATCTTATTACTGTATCAGTAAGTCAGTACCGGTTGTGAAACACTGGTGTACCTGATGTGGTATGGTCCGAAGGGACAGGAAATGGTGGAGGACCTCAAAAGAGTCTGAGTAAAATAAACTCAGTCAATATGGTAAGTTTGTAGAGTAGAAGACAACAGGGGAAGAAGAGGAAGGTAGTTAGAAAGAGTCGTAGTCTCATAAAAGGTCAATGAGTCAAGAAGTGTATTCCAACGGTTTCATAATCTCGAAGTCGAAGTCGTAGTCCGAAAAGTTACTTATAATTCTTGAATAAAGGAAACCCTAACTGAGGAACCTAGAGGAACGTCAGGTTCCCTGAGAGTTCTCAGAAGAGGTTGTGGTGTCAAGTTTTCGTGGTCAAGAGCCCGCGAGTCGAAAGGAATACCAGGTTGAGAGTATAGGTACGTACTGATGACCTTTTTAGTATCGGAACTAATCTACCTGGAAACAACCCTTTCATTACAGAAGCTAAAAATTGTACAACAGATCTACACAGTATCGTAAAGTAGGTTTCTGATTCGCAGAAAATTAAAGCACCGACGTTCGTGGTAGACGTCACTAAAACCTCGGGGGGGGGTTTTAATTTAGACAGTGACAAAGGTAACAAGGGGGTGGATAAACGTACTTCACTACCTTGACCTACTGTACTAGAATCAAAAGACTTACTACTCAAAATTCGGTTGAAAAAGTGAGAGGAAAGTGAAAATAGTTCTCCGAGAAATCAAGAAGTGAATAACGGTATTTCCACCATATTAGACGTATAGACTCCAATAAATATAAAGAGGACTGTTAGAACTAAGGTGGAACACGAAGTAGGTCGGGTCGTAAAGTGTGCTATATGAGACGTATATTCTATTTATTCGTCCCACTGTTATACGTCGGAACTACATGAGGAAAGGGATAAACCTTGGTTAGACAACAAGGTACAGGTCAAGATTTACTACGAAGAACTGGACGTATGTCTAAAGAGTCCTCCGTCCAGTCCACCTGACTATAAGGGTAGAGAAAGTCTTTAAAGGTCAAACAACACTAGGTGTGTCAGTTTCCAAAACCGTATCAGTTTTTCGTCTATAAAAAGACCTTAAGAGAACGAAAAGGATGTTAGGTTACTTACAACCTTTAAACTAGAGAACAAGGAGATGGAAAAGATTCAGGTCGAACTTGTAGACCTTCAAGAACCAAGTGTATGACAACTTCGGGTCGAACCTCTTAAAACTCCTAATGAAACGATCGTACACTTCGCTCACAAACATGTAAGAAACCGTAGTAAGAAGGAACCATAACCTTACTTTTGAATGCAAAAGGTCAGGACACCGGTGACGACTCAAAAGGTTTAATCGACTTTATAACTCACCTCGTGAAATTATCGTAGTAGAAAATCCTAAACTTTTTTTTTTTATTGAGTCCTCCGTAGGTCATACGTCTCGATATTTAATAGTGTCACATAACATTAATATGGTATATTAATGGTATTATAATGGTATTTTAATGGTGTCATATACAGGTATATAGTACGTGTGATTAGTCTCGAGCTTACCTACGGAAGAAGATCTTTGTTAATGAAATTTCGGTCACTGATAAGATACGTTCCCTGTGTCGACTTCTGACCCTCTTACAAAACGTGGTCCACGATTCAACGAAGTCAGCACAGGCTGAGACACGCTGGGGTATCTGTCGTCGGGTGGTCCGAGGGGCTAGGGACCCTAAGAGGTCCGTTCTTGTGACCTCACCCAACGGTAAAGGGAAAGGTTAAGTACGTTCACTTTTCACTTTCACTTCAGCGAGTCAACACAGGCTGAGGATCGTTGGAGTACCTGACGTCGGATGGTCCGATTACTAAAAGGTCCGTTCGCATGACCTCAACCCACGATAGCGGAAGAGTCCAATCTGTGGTATGTCATATTACTTTGTAATGGGTGAAACCTATTAAGGAGTAAAGAATGAGGCTGGATCTCGTGCACTAGTGGTGATCTACCGTGGTTAATAAAAGTAGAGTCCATCAAGTCAGTCAGTCAGTCAAGTCAGAGAGTCAGGACAGGTTGAGAAACGCTGTGGAACTTAGCGTCGTGTGATGCGGAGGGACAGGTAGTGGTTGACGGCCTCAAGTGAGTCTGAGTGCAGGTAGTTCAGTCACTACGGTAGTTCGGTAGTATAGGAGACAGAGTGGGGAAGGGAAGGACGGGGGTTAGGGAGGGTCGTAGTCTCAGAAAAGGTTACTCAGTTGAGAAGAGTACTCCATCGGTTTCATGACCTCAAAGTCGAAATCGTAGTAAGGAAGGTTTCTTTAGGGTCCCGACTAGAGGAAGTCTTACCTGACTCACCTAGAGCGACGTCAGGTTCCCTGAGAGTTCTCAGAAGAGGTTGTGGTGTCAAGTTTTCGTCGTTAAAAAACCACGAGTCGAAAGAAGTGTCAGGTTGAGAGTGTAGGTGTGTGTTGGTGACCTTTTTGGTATCGGAACTGATCTGCCTGGTACAACCGTTTCACTACAGAAACGAAAAGTTATACGATAGATCCAACCAGTATTTAAAAGAAGGTTCCACATTCGCAGAAAATTAAAGTACTGAAGTCAGTGGTAGACGTCACTAAACCTCGGGGGGGGTTTTTTTAGATAAAGGGTACTTCATTACCCTGGTCTACGGTACTAGAAGCAAAAGACTTACAACTCGAAATTAGGTTTACAAAGTAAGAGGTTAAATTGGAAGTAGTTATCCGAAAAATCAAAGAGAAGTGAAAGACGGTATTCCCACTACAGTAGACGTAATTACTCCAATAACTATAAAGAAGACCGTTAGAACTAAGGTCGAACACGAAGTTGGTCGGGTCTCAGAGAGTACTACATGAGACGTATATTCAATTTATTCGTGGGTTTTTTCTACATGAAAAGTAATCTCCCCTTACCTTACGTTTTCATCCTTCAGTTCTTTGTGGACCTCATTGTCCGTTTAAACCGGAACCATATACCTTACTTCGTCCCGTTTCCGATTATCTCAAAACCGTTCTCTTACGTGACCAGTATCGTTTGTGGGAGAAGGTTGTTGTGTTCTCTTCTGAGATGTGTACCTGTAGTGGTCTACCAGTTGTGGTTTTAGTCTAACTAATATAAGAAAAGTCGCTTTCTACCTCTTCGAGATGTTCGTTTTTGTTCTGACCCTCGACTGACACCGAGTCTAGTACTTGAGGAATAACGGTTTAAGTCTGAATTTAATTTCTTTCTTCCCTTTTGGTGATCTGGTAAGTCCATACTGGATTTAGTTTAGGGAATACTAAAATGTCTCCTTTACTCTTTATCTAAATTCCCTGCTCTAGACTCTCTGTTTCACGTATTACTTGATACCTGACTTCAAACACTGTAACATGTTCTCTGTCCCTAGTTCTGGTAGGGGTACCTTTTCTTTACGTTTTTCCGTTTTACCGACAGACTCCTCTCGAATGTTTATCGAGATTTTTCTTCTCTTCACTTTTCGTTTCCTCTTTTCCTTTCTATATTCGTAGACTTACGTCTGAAGGTTTCTTTCCGTTCCTCTCTATTCTTTCGGAAGGAGTCACTAGTTACGTTTCTTTATCTCCTTTTCTTGTCTTACCCTTTCTGATCTCTAAAGAAGTTCTTTTACTCTCTATGGTTCCCTTGTAAAGTACGTTTCTACCCGAACTATTTCCTGTCTTTACCAGACCTGGATTGTCTCCGTCTTCTATAATTCTTCTCCACCGTCCTTATGTGTCTTCCTGACATGTTTTTTCTAGAAGTGTTGGTTCTATTAGTACTACCACACTAGTGAGTGGATCTCGGTCTGTAGGACCTTACACTTCAGTTCACCCGGAATCTTTCGTAGTGATACTTGTTTCGATCACCACCACCACCTTAAAGTCAACTCGTTAAACTTTAGGATTTTCTACTACGACACTTTCACGACGTGAATTATACGGTCTTTTAAACCTTTTGAGTCGTCACCGGTGTCCGGACCTTTTGCAGTCAAAAGTAAGGGTAGGGTTTCTTTCCGTTACGGTTTCTTACGAGTTTAATGGAGTGTTAACGTTAGTAGAGTGTGCGATCATTTCACTACGAGTTTTAAGAGGTTCTGTCGGAAGTCGTTATGCACTTGGTACTTGAAGGTCTACAAGTTCGACCAAAATCTTTTCCGTCTCGTTGGTCTCTAGTTTAACGGTTGTAGACGACCTAGTACCTTTTTCGTTCTCTCTAGGTCTTTTTTCTTTTTTCTTTTCTTTTGGTAGATAAAGACGAAATAACTGATACGGTTTCGGAAACTAACACACCTAGTGTCATTTGATACCTTTTAACACTTTCTCTTCTCTTATTGTCTGGTGGGCTGGAAGGAGAACTCTTTGGACGTACGTCCAGTCCTTCGTTCAATCCTGACCTGTACCTTGTTGTCTGACCAAGGTTTATCCTTTTTCTCATGCAGTTCCGACATATAACAGTGGGACGAATAAATTTAATATACGTCTCATGTAATACTCTTTACGACCCGACCTTCTATGTGTTCGACCTTAGTTCTAAAGGTCCTCTTTATGGTTATTGGAATCTATACGTCTACTGTAGTGGGAATACAGTCTTTCACTTCTCCTTGATTTTTCGGAGAACTACTTTCACTTTCTCCTCTCAATTTTTCAACCGAATTTCGAGTTGTAAGTCTTTTGCTTCTAGTACCGTAGACCAGAGTAGAGAAGTACCCTTTATCTACCCTTTTGCCACCTTTGTTACAGTCTGAGATAAAAAACCCCTCTCCCACGGAGGCTTTAGTGACGTCTACCACTAACGTCGGTACTTTAATTTTCTGTCAATGAGGAACCTTCTTTTCAATACTGGTTGCATCTATCGTATAACTTTTCGTCTCTGTAATGAAACGGTTGTTTACAGGCAGATCAGTTCCGATACCAAAAAGGTCACCAGTACATACCAACACTCTCAACCTGACACTTCTTTCGTCTCGTGGTTTCTTAACTACGAAGACTTGACACCACAAACTCTTCTGAGAACTCTAAGGGAACCTGACGTTCCTCTAGGTTGGTCAGGTAAGCCTTCCTCTAGTCGGGACCCTAAAGAAACCATCCTTACTACGATTTCGACTTTGAGGTCATGAAACCGGTGGAATCCACTTCCCAACTGAGTAACCTTTTCTGAGACTACGACCCTCACTAACCCCCGTCCGCCTCTTTCCCTGCTGTCTCCTATACTACCGACCTACCGTAGTGACTGAGCTACCTGTACTAAGACTAACTTAAGGTCATCAACCACTACCTGTCCCTCCGGACCGTACGACGCTAAGTACCCCAGCGTTTCTCAGGTTGTGCTGCCTCGTTGACTTGACTTGACTTGACTTGGTAATAGAAGTAATGGAGGTGGTATCAAATCGGAGTTCAGTTTGTTGTTTCTCCCTTGTGTCGGGGTAGGTAGTCGTCTTTCCCTAATTTCTAAATGACTCATACCTCGATGGGTTGTCTTGTTCTGGGTCAAAGGGGGAGTGAGTCAGTCCTTCGAAGTCTTCGGTGAATAGGAATAGACTCCCGTCTGTTTGACTTTTGGTGTTGGTGTCTTTGATTAGTTTAACTAGTGTACCTGGTGGTGGAACAGATTGAGTTACTCTGACTAGATACGGTACATCACAGTGGGTTCTTCTTGTCCAGTACCACCTCTAATAATTCCTACCTTCATTACACACTACGACATTTCTTGTTATAACTTATCCTTTGAAATTATAATCCAGGTACTTAGTTCCGTTTGACCTTTACCAGTTTGTCCTCTACCGTTCTCACTTGTAGATAGATGTAAGATCCTTAGTCACTTGATTTTACCTGACCTTACCCACTTAAATTTAGTCTATTGTTAATATAGATGAAGACACTTGTCCTTAGGGGATCTTCTTTAACTTATCAGGTGTATCATTTGTTTTTCTCAGACTTTATCTCATAACCTACGTTAGAGTTTTTACTGTCTTACTAGAGACAAGTAAAGGTTCCGTTTGGCAAGTTATAGTGTTATTAGGTTCAGAGACGGGGGTTGGTGATCACGATTTCTTCTTTTCAACTTACCAAGGTACTTCTCGATGTTCTTGAAAATCTTGATTGTGGTTTTTTTCTACAGGAAAAGATAGTATCCCCTGACCTTACGTTTTCATTTTTCACTTATCTGTCGACCTCTCGAGTACAAACCGGAACCTCATGTTTTACTTCCTCTCGTTTCCGATTGTCTCAAAACGGTTCTCTTACGTGACCAGTATCGTTTGTGGGAGAAGGTTGTCGTGTTCTCTTCTGTACACCTGTAGTAGTCTTCCAGTTATTGTTTTAGTCTGACTAGTATAAGAAATGTCCGTTTCTACCTCTTCGCGATATGTCAGTCGTTTTTGTTCTGGTCCTCGGTTGACACCGAGTTTAGTAATTGAGGAATGACGGTTTATGTCTGAATTAACTTCTTTCATCCCTTTTGATATCTGGTGAGTCCATACTGGATTTAATTTAGAGAATACTTATATGTCACCTTCACTTTTTATCCAAGTTCCCTAATTTAGACTATCTGACTCACACACTTCTTGATACCTGCCTACAAGCACTGTAACATGTCCTCCGTCACTAGTTCTGATAGGGATTCTTCCTCTGTCACACCCCAGTCCAGTAAAAGTCTATCAAGGAACTAGACCGAATATGAAGAGTTCTAGATATCCGGGGAAGGATATATCAGTCACAATTGATGTCCCAAAATTAGATAACGTGGATAGTGAAGGTCCCGCCAAGGGAGACAAAATCGAAGACAAACGACCAGAGAAGTCACAGATTAAAGGCTGGACTGGGTCCCCCACGTCTGTGAAAAAATCCGAGTAAACAAGTCAGCACGACACCCCTCCCTCCTTTTGACGTTTGTTTATAGTGACCGTACACAGCTCTCACAAGCGTCACAAAGTCGGCGTGATCCAAACGGGGGCGAGTGCCACACACACGAAAGGGTCAGATGTGACCAGTCCGAAATCCAACGAGACGGTTCTTGAGAGACTCTACCCGGGACCCAACATACGTGAAGGTTCCAGATTCGGTGAGTCCAAGTCCATGAGCCCATGAGGTGTTTCCACGTCTGAGACAACCCGGACACAAAACACGGGAAGGGTCCAGACTCGGCGAGTCCACTGGTCCACAAACCGTTCGTACCATCGACGTTGAATGACGGAGGGAGGAGGGACGGTTAGTCAAAAGATCCACATGTTGGCCACGTGGAAGAGTCCGCCTACAACTGGTAGGTCTTAGTGTTCTTAAGAACCAATCGTTACTTCGGACGAACGTCAAACCATCTACTCCGGAGAGATCCCGTAACGGGGTAAGACCGAGACCGACGGGAGTGGACGGATAGAGGACGTCCCCTACCCGGTCAGGAGTCGGCTGATCGAGACCAGTCAGGAAACAGACACTCACCCGGACCGCCACAAAATCAAATACCGAAAAGCGTTCCATCGATAGGGTACCAGACCAAACGATAGAGTTCAATGAAGGGAGTCTAACGGGAGTCTCGTAAGTCCGGGGTAGAATAGGATTCGTTACGTCGGCTACGAAGGGACGGGTCGGGGACGAACGATCACCACCTACGTCCGCAGACACGATGAAGAGGAGACCCTCAATAGTAACCCGTACATTAGACATCCAAAATTAATAAATAAATAAAAAGGAGGACCAACACAACGGGAGACTCCAAGGTTCCGAACGGTGTCTGAGTAATCACTGTCACAAAGGACCACAAACCTTTGAAGAGAGAGAGAAAAAAATTCTGAGGGAAGGACCCTGCCTAGAGACAGGGATGGAGAAAACAGAGAGAAAAATAGAAAATATAAAAAAGGATGGAGGAAAGCTTCTGTTACCCGACGAAAAGACCCACGGACTACAGGAGACGGCCGTAAGTCTTCAACAAAACACCTTAAAGGAGTCGTAAGTTTGCAAGAAAACTACTTAAACATCCCCTCTTTCACCAGAGGGGCAAGATAAGGAGACGACAGAATCCTGACGGGGATAGAGGTTCTATTTCTTTACATTTTCCGTTTTACCAACAGACTCCTCTGGAATATTTATTGACTCTTTTCTTCTCTTTAATTTCCGTTTCATCATTCCCTTTCTATATGTGCAGACTTACGTCTCCAGGTTTCTTATCGTTCCTCTCTATTCTTTCGGAAGAAGTCACTAGTCACATTTCTGTATCTCCCTTTGTTATCTTAACCTTTCTGATCTCTAGAGAAGTTCTTTTATTCTCTATGGTTCCCCTGTAAAGAACATTTCTACCCGAATTATTTTCTGTCTTTACCATACCTGGATTGTCTTCGTCTTATACAATTCTTCTCCACCGTTCTTATATGTCTTCTTCATATGTTTTTTTCTGAAAGTACTGGGTCTATTGGTGTCACCACACTAATGAGTACATCTCGGTCTGTAGGACCTCACGTTTCAGTTCACCCGGAATCCTTTGTAGTGATGTGTGTTTCTATCACCTCCACTACCTTTATGTCAATTGATAAAGTTTAGGATTTTCTACTACGATACTTTCACGACGTAAGTTATACGGTCGTTTACACCTTTTGAGTCGTAACCGGTGTCCTAACCTTTTCCAGTCAAAAGTAAGGTTAGGGTTTCTTTCCGTTACGGTTTCTTACGAGTTTGATGGTGTGTTAACATGAGTGGAGTGTGCGATCGTTTCATTACGAGTTTTAAGAGGTTCAGTCCGAAGTTGTCATATACTTGGTACTTGAAGGTGTACAATCTGGACCTAAATCTTTTCTGTCTTCTTGGTCTCTAGTTTAACGAATATGGGAAGTCTAGTAACTTTTTCGTTCGCTCATGGTCCTTTTATAGATGAAGACGAAATAATTGTTACGGTTTCGGAAACTGACACACCTAGTGTTGTTTGACACCTTTTAATAAGTCCTCTACCCTTATGGTCTGGTAGACTGGACGAAGGACTCTTTAGACATATGTCCAATTCTTCGTTGTCAATCTTGACCTGTATTTTGTTGTCTGACCAAGGTTCATCCCTTTCCTCATGTAGTTATATAAAACAATTCTATATAACAGTGGGACTGATAAATTGAATATAGGACTCATGTAGTGCCCTTTACGGTTTGACCTACTTCGTGTTCCACCTTAGTTCTAACGACCCTCTTTATAGTTATTGGAGTCTATACGTCTACTGTGGTAGGAATACCGTCTTTCGTTTCTTCTTTATTTCTCGAAGAACTACTTTCACTTTCTCCTCTTACTTTTTCACCAAATTTTGAGTTGTAAGTCTTTTGGTTCTAGTACCGTAAACCAGGGTAGTGAAGAACCGTTTAACTACCCTATTGCTACCAAAACCCCCAGAGGTTTTAATAACGTCTACCACTAACGTCGGGACTTTAATTTTCTACGAACGAGGAACCTTCTTTTCGATACTGAGTGGATCTGTTGTATAGTTTTTCGTTTCTGTAATGAAACGGTCGTTTCCAGGTAGATCAATTTGGTTACTAAAAAGGACATCAGTACATACCTACACTACCAACCTGATATTTCTTTCAATTCACGATTTCTTAATTACCAAAACTTGACACCACAACCTCTCTTCTAAGCTCAGAGAACCTGACATTCCTCTAGTTTGGTCAGGTAGAATTCCCTTTAGTCAGGACTTATAAGTAAAGTTTTCTGACTACGATTACGACTTTTAGGTACAAAAACCGGACGACTACACTTTTTGACTGAGTAACCTTTTTTGGGACTACAACCCTTTCTAAGTTCCGTCCTCTTCTTCCCCTAGTATCTCCTATTCTACCAACCTACCGTAGTAGATTAGGTATCTGTAATCAAACTCGTAAAGAACCTTAACCACTACCTGTCCCTTCAGATCGCACGACATCAGGTACCTCAGTGTTTTTCTACCTGTACTGACTCACTAACTTGACTTGACTTGACTCCTTGCTTTTTCATATACACTAAAACCGCCGTCGGTTATTGTACAACTGAATGATATTTTTAATATTTGAATAGATGTTGATATAATGAATAAAATTTCTAAACACGTAAACTTATTTAGGGTAGTTCAAGACGAATAAATACGATTCCACTATATGATAATCGAACACTCGTCTTAATATCCTTAGTACAACTGTGATTCTCAGAATAGTATACGACTAATTAATGAATATATCGAACGAGACACTTGTTGAACAGACAATGGAAGTAATTGAAAATTTGACCCGCAAACATTAAAAGAGTGATTAAACATCTGGGAGTAATATATGAAACCTAATTTCTAAGATAACAGTAAGTTAGATGGAGAAGAGAAATAAATACCAGAAAAGACAATAAGTATAAAAGTTTAAAATAAAAATTGTCTTAATTTAGATAGAATTGACCTTTTGGGAACGGGTAGATACCCGGATAAGAAACAAGAAAGACACTAGAACAGTACGGACTCCATCCCTAAACTCCAATCGACAATGAATACTGACGGTCACATATCAATTTTAGAGATACTTTAGATATGTAGGTTGGAGTAATAAAAACGGAGGACAGTAGGTAGGGGACGGGATGACTTTGGACCGATTGAATGTGTAAGTCTACCTCTACTGTACTCCTCCTCAACAGGTTGTGTCACTAATTCTTTTACCTTGACCCACAAGATCTACCAAGTCCCTTTAGTCACATCCTTTTACACTAATACAATAATAACGCCATGTCGGTCTTAAAATATTTTTACTTGTCTAACATGATAAAAAGATATTTACAGGACTAAAAAAAGTAGTGAGAGTACAAAGGTTTTGGGTTCTCATACAAACAGTCATCTCTGTCTTAGACAGTTTAGTACCACTAAAATTCTCAGACCCGTCCCTTAAAGGGACCACCAGGTCACCGATTCTGAGACACGAGGGTTACTTCCCCCGGGTCCAAGTTATAGACCAGTCCCTTGACCGGAATGTACGAAGTTGATTCTGAACCGTGTCGGTTTACTTATGTGTCAAAACAAAAAAAAATAAAAATTCTTAGATCCGTAATAATATTCTTTCGACAAATTAGATTGGTCTTTAGTCCTTTTCAGGTAAATTTGTGTTCTACCATAAAAATTTGAGTTTAACCCTCTCCCTTAGGATTTCTCCCTCACAACCCCTTCCTATCGTTTTGTCAATAGATGTATATCATAATCATACCAACATTTTAGGTCCCTTTAACACTTCTTCATAAAGTTATAAAATACCTAGGTCGTCAAAACGAAGACATTTAGAAAGGATCTCTTTAGATATAGTCACACGTTTCAATATACATGTTTTTTATAAAAGATGACGTAACAATCGTTACTGTTTTATAATCTCCCTTAGGTTTAAGAGTTGTTATGTTTACCAATTTGTTCACTGTCACCTCGGTATAAGTTATTATGAGTCGAAGTCTTATTCATTGGTTTTCTTCGAGCTGGTCACAAGTACCTACATTTTTTAAGGTTCTATGTAGAATGGTGAGGTGAACCATCATGAGTAGTATAAAATTCTATACGTATGGATACTATGTATTTAAGGTACAGGTTAAAAGACAGGTTGTTTTGATGTTTTGCGATGTCTGAAGACTAGTTATAGAGTGTTTGATATGTCAGTTAACATTCTTTATACAGGTTTTTTAGACTTTATACAAGTTTTTGTCGTCTAAAAATTCTCGAATAACAGGCGAGTGGGTGAAGAGAAGACGATACCGTTGCTGATCTTCTAACGCACATTCTTTCTGTCGTTTCGATTGAGGGTGGAGTTTAGAATAGACAGTTAATTTCCTATAAGTCAAGTCGGGTCAAGTCAAGTCAGTGAGTCGTCACAGACTGAGAAGTACTGGGGTACCTGACGTCGTGTGTTCCAAAGGGACAGGAAGTGGTAGAGGACCCCAAAACAGTTTGAGTAGGACAAACTCAGTCACTACGGTAGGTTGTTAAGGTAGGAGACAGCGGGGTAAAAGGAGAACAGAAGTTAGAAAAGGTCGGAGTCTTAGAAAAGGTTACTAAGTCGAGAACGTAGTCCACCGGTACCATGACTTCAAAGTCAAAGTCGTAGTCAGGAAGGTTACTTATGAGTCCCAACTACAGGAAACCCTAACTGACCAAACTAGAGGAACGTCGGGTTCCCTGAGTCTTCTTAGAAGAGGTCGTGGTGTCAAACTTTGGTAGTTAAGAAACCAGGGATCGGGAGAAATCCCAGGTTGAGAGTGTAGGTATGTACTGATGACCTTTTTGGTATCGAAACTGATATACCTGGAAACATCCGGTTCACTACAGAGACGAAAACTTTTGTCAGATCTAAGCAGTATCGAAAAGAAGGTTCTTCGTTTGTAGAAAATTAAAGTACCGACGTCAGTGGTAGATGTCACTAAAACCTTGGGTTCTTTTATTTCAGACAGTAACAAAGACAACAAAGGGGTATAAAAACGGTACTTCACTACCCTGTACTACGGTACTAGAGGTAAAAACTTACAACTCGAAATTGGGTCGAAAAAGTGAGAGGAGAAAGTGGAAGCAGTTCTCCGAAAATCAAGGAGAAACGAAAGACAGTAATTTCACCATAGTAGACGTATAGACTCTAATAATTATTGTTGGACCTTTAGAACTAAGGTCGAACACTCAACTAAGTCGGGTCGTAAAGTGTGCTACATGAGACGTATACCTTTCGCTATTGTTTGGATCTGTCACACAACTTTTCGTCTCTATAATGAGACGGCTGTTTCCAGGTATATAGGTTCCGATACCAGAAGGGTCACCAGTGTATGACAACACTCTCCACCTGGTATTTCTTCCGTCTTACGGTTTCTTAACTACGGAAGCTTGACACCACAACCTCTTCTGATGACTTCCAGGAAACCTGTCGTTCCTCTAGTTTGGTCAGTTAGAATTCCCTCTAGTTGGGACTTGTAAGTGACCTTCCTGACTACGACTTCTACTTTGAGGTCATAAAACCAGTAGACTACACATGTCTACTGAGTAACCTTTTCAGGGACTACGACCCTTTCTAGTTACCGTCTTTCTCTTCTCCCGTAGTCTCCTACCCTACCGATCTGTACTTGTACTTGAACCCATTTGACACCCTCTACTACTCCCTGTCCCTTCCGTCCGTACGAAGGACCCCAGGCGTCCCAGTGTATCTGTACTGACCCATTGACTTGTCGTTGTTGAGACGTATATTCAATTTATAGTCACTATGATATGTCGGAAGTGTATGAGAAAAGAGTTAAAACTTGGTCAGGTAACAAGGTACAAGTCAAGATTGACAACGAAGAACAGGACGTATGTCGAAATAGTCCTCTGTCCATTCAACCAGACCATAAAGGTAGAGAAATACTTAAAGGGTGTCAAACAACACTAGGTGTATCAGTTTCTGAAATCACACCAGTTATTTTGTGTTCACCTATAAAAAGACCTTAGGGGAACGAAAAAGATACTAAGTTACTTACAACCGTTAAACTAGAGACTAAGGAGACGAAGAAGATTTAGGTCTAACATGTAGACCTTTAAGAGTATGTAAACTTCGGATCGAACTTCCTAAAAATTGTAATGGAACGGTCTTACACTTCATTCACGTTAACACGTGATCAAACTTGTAAGAAACCGTAAAGGGAAAAAACCCTAACTTTACTTTTGACTGGAAAAGGTCAGGACACCAACCTTAATGTCCCATATTACTTGAGTAAATTTTTTATGTAAATTTCCTTGGACTCTTGAATTTACTTTCTGAAGCTATTTAACGAAGGATTTTATCCGTCATTTATTTTTTAAATTCTCCTCAACGTCATCTTCCCACATTTTAGAGAAAAAGGCACAGAATTTTAATATTGTAAGGGTGTGTACAGGTGTTACCAAATTTATAAAATGTAATATATCACTTATAATTTTCTGTATGTTTTTCACCAATGAAGGTTGATCCATTACAATATTAAAGGGGGTCACCTTGATACTAAAGGAAAGATTTATATCCTCGAGAGGAAAAAACTCAGACTCTAACCTGAAAGAATACCAACTGAACAATTGTGTAAATAGAAATAGACCCAATCCAATCTAGTCATTGAGACTTCTGAGACCAAAGAAGTGATTTTTAACGAAGTTACCACATAAATAGTGGACCAACCGTTTACGACCCATTAAAGGTCTTGTTCTTGAATGATACTTGGACCCACACTAGACACTCTGTCTTTGGTTTTATATAATAAAACCAAAAAGAAGTACTTTACTTTATATAGGATAGAAACGACGGTCTCAGGGATTTTGAGTGTTTTGTATTTGACTGACAGTAAGTGTCAGAGTGTAAGAGAAGGTTAGGTGTGTCATTTCAGATTCGAGTTAATGTGTCTACCACTCCGGTTTAAAGGTTTTCTCCCTGGTGTGAGGTAAAAACGATAGCGGTTCATATGTCTTTATAGAATTCAAAGTCATTTAGAGTTATGTTTTATTTATCAATGAGTTCGCGAGATACCTGGTCTCAAATAATACACTCACAGACGAAAGATAACGTCCATTTCTTCAAACACGAGAAAGTACCTTGAAGGTAAATGGTTGGACCTTTACCGTAAGTAAAATAATCGAAAACAATAGAAAAGAAAGAAATGGGACCGAAGGTAGATGTGATTAGGGTTACTCTCCTTACTTCCATTCCTCTCTCTCGAGAAGTATTATCAGAGTTAAAGGAAAGGGGTAGGTTAGAAGAAAGAGATACTAAACTAAACTAAGTCAAAGATTAACATACAAACTCCCACACACACACACACACACACACACACACACACTCTCTCTCTCTCTCTCTCTCTCTCTCTCTCTCTCTCTCTCAAACGAACAAATTATCGGACTTTATAGATGATATTATAAAACGGGGATAAATAATTCTTTATAAACCTTTACCATTGTTGATAAGTGTAGTGAAAATTAGAGTCTTAAACTACCTAGAACTACGGGATTTAAAATATATATATATTTTAAAAAGAAAGTGGTAGGAAACAAGGACGGGGAGTAGGGACAACGGGTAATCTTTGAATTTTACACGTTCTTTCAGGTTACAGAAAGTTTCTGAAATCTCCATTAAAAAGTGTTCTTTGTTTAAGGTAATAAAACATTCATATGCCACACCCCCCACACGTAAAAACAAGTCGAGATGTATCCTTCCTTTTCCTAATTTCAACAAAAAACACAAAAACAAAAACAAAAAAAATGATTACTCGAGAACATTTCGGGTTTATAGAAAGTTTTTTTATGCACCTTCATAAATTTATTGAGTTGTGGTACAAATGAGTAACGGTTTTTATTGTTCATATTAAATTTACATATTAAATTTACCGACAATAAAATGACATCAAGTCCCGAGTGGCACAAAATATCTTTTAATTACCATTGACTGGTAAAAACTCCGGTTTTTAAAATTACACACACATATACATACACATATGAATATATACATATTATATACGGTTCTTTTATTGTGTTTTAAATCCTCTTATTCTGTTTTAACGTTTTTCTTTTGACACAAAGAATTTTAACACTATAGACAAAAAATCGAAGACCGATACTTTCTTCACGACAGACAATTTATGTAATAATAAGAAATAGAATATCTGTATGTCGTGAACATCCTTTGTTTGTTTCTTTGTTTTTTGTAACATTTATCTGTAAGGTAAAACACAACTGTACTTCTAATCCTTTTAATTAACTTCAGATATTTCATAAAGAGTACGAGGTGTAACAAAATCAAATTACCCAAACCAACTTTCTTTCTCATTTTGGTTTTATGGTCAAGTCAAGTCAAGTCAGTAAGTCTCCACAGGTTGATAAACACTGTGATACCTGACGTCGTGCGGTCCGGAGGGACAAGTAGTGGTTGTGAGTCTCAAATGAATTTGAGTAAAGGTAACTCAATCACTATGGTATGTTGGTAGAGTAGGAGACAGCAGGGGAAGAAGAGGACGGAAGTTGGAAACGGTCGTAGTCTCAGAAAAGGTTATTCAGTCAAGAAGCTTAGTACACCGGTTTCATAACCTCAAAGTCGAAGTCGTAGTCAGGAAGTTTACTTGTGTGTCTTGACTAGAGGAAATCTCACCTGACCAACCTAGAGGAACGTCAGGTTCCTTGAGAGTTCTCAGAAGAGGTTGTGGCGTCAAGTTTTCGGAGTTAGGAAGTCGCGAGTCGAAAGAAATATCAGGTTGAAAGTGTAAGTATGTACTGATGACTTTTTTGGTATCGGAACTGATCTACCTGTAAACAACCGTTTCATTACAGAGACGAAAAATTATACACCAAATCATAGGAAAATTAAAAACTAGTATTACAAAGGAGGTTCCTTGTTTGTAGAAAATGAAAGTACCGATGTCAGTGATAGACGTTACTAAAACCTCGGATTCTTTTAATTCAGACAGTGACAAAGACAACAAAGGGGTAGATAAAGGGTACTTCACTACCCTGGTCTACGGTATTAGAATCAAAAGACTTGCAACTCAAAATTCGGTCGAAAACGTGAGTGGAGAATGTGAAAGTAGTTCTCCGAGAAATCAAAATGAAAGACGATATTCCCACCATAGTAGACGTATAGACTCCAATAATTATAAAGAGGGTCGTTAGAACTAAGGTAGAACACGAAGTAGGTCAGGTCGTAAAGAGTACTATATAAGACGTATTTTGAATTTATTCGTCCACTGTTATATGTCGGAACTACATGAGGAAAGGACTAAACTTTGGTCAGACAACAAGGTACGGGTCAAGATCGACAACGAAGAATTGAACGTATATCTAAAGATTTCTCCGTCTAGTCCACCAGTCCATAAGGGTAGAGAATTTCATAAAAGGTGTCAAAAGACACTAGGTGTGTCAGTTTCCGAAATTGTATCAGTTATTTCGTCTTCATCTATAAAAAGACCTTGAAAGAACGAAAAAACTACTAAATTGTCTACAACTGTTAAACTAGAGAATAAGGAGACGGAAAAATTTAGGTCGAACTTGTAGACCTTCAAGTACCAAGTACATGATAATTTCGAATTAAACCTCTTAAAACTCGTATTGAAACGATCAAACACTCCAACACTCCATTAAACTTGTTAATGAAATTGATTTATCATCACAGAAAGAGAGTGTGTATTCCTTTTGGACCCTCATAATTCAAGGGACGACTGTTGTACGTGAGGGACCGTAGGACCTGGGTCCGGTGTGACAGAACCAAGAGAGGTTAGAAGACGATGTTGAGGATTCAGACCGGTTACATAATAACCTACAGTCAGTCGTCCTTCCTTCTTCCCTTTAGATATAATTCCTGTGACGGTCTTCGATGTATATGGTGTAGGGAAACCGGTCTTAAATCAGGTACCGGTATGGGTGTCCTTTTGACCCTTTACATTATCGATAAAATCTTCTGTACATGACTCGTTTTGGAAACCCAAACAAGGATTTCCTCCTCCTCATGTTGGTCGTCACAGACGGTCTGTGCATTTGAATATTGGTGTATAAGTGAGATCCCGACCATCAGTAATTTATCCCTTGTAAACTCGATCTTCCTTACAATTCTCTCGTAGATTAAATGACTACGAATTGTTCTTTATTTATAGTCTTTCTATGTAGTACGAACCGTGGGTAGTGTTCGGTTCGTTTATACACATAGACCTACAATGTGAACCGACACAGAATTTTTTTTTTTTTTTTTTCTTTCTTTCTTTCTTTTTTTTTCGGAGGAGGTGAGGGCTAAAAAGATCGAAAGTAGAAACCGATTCTTCGTGAAAGTCTACACTGTTGTAGGCTCTGGGTGTTTACAAATCGTTCAAAGAGTTCACAAGTCAATCATTTTTTCGATTTTGATCTCGTGTCCGAGGGTTAAGGTTCGAGGACAGGTGTCAGACCTGGGGACACTGAGGGATCAAAACTAGGTACCAGACTCGGTCAGTATCTTTAAATGGAAAGATAATGTGAAAATATGGGGTAAAAAGTATTAAAGGAAAAAGAAGTTAAGACAAAGAGGATATATACTACAAATAAAAGATTCGATTTCGTTAAGGAGGGAAATTTATGACAATGTGATTGTCTTGATCTTAAGACGAGTTCCTAAGGGTAATTTCTTGTGAGAACGAAAGGAAGTATTGGTGGTCCAGTCAATGTTCGTGTTAAAACGTACTTTCATGTTTTACATATACTAAAGGATTTACAGTATTCTAGGTACTCATTTTATGTGAAAATAATTTTATTGTCTAGAGAAAATTAAAGGAAATACCGTGTTCGTCACTTAATATCCTCGGTAATTTTTATTTCAACTCTCCGTAAATTAAAGTGTACAAATAATTTCTAGATTATCCGAGACGATACTCATTGCCACTTAGATTTCGACTTCTGAGTCAAGGATACAGTCCTTGACCGTATCAGAGTACGTCCTAAGTCAAGATATTGGTCTGGTCCGAGTCATTTACAATCTGGTCTCCAAAACTGATTCCTGCTACTCTATTATTACCTTCAAGAAGGAGTCCCCTTAACTCCCTAAATATCTTCTCTACTGGTGGGACCACGTCAACTATAACTGTTTCATTCTACCTACCCCACTTAAGGTTTATTCTTTCGATGACTTTACTTTTCAATTTATATACTCTAATTTTTTAATCGATATAACTTACGTAGAGTTCAGTTCTTTCCTTAACTTACCTTGACTAGAAACTGGTCATAGAAGACTTCGGGAAGTCTCCAGTTTTCTCCTTGGTGTGAAAAATTATTCCATAAAGAATTTGGATTTTCTTCACTCGTACACGTAGTTGGAGGGTACACTCCAGTCTCCGATAGTTCGAGATTGAACGGATGTTTGGTATATCTCAAAAATACTTTTTCATCTGATGTAAGTCATCCAGACCCACCCCGTAAAGACGTAAAGATTGTCCGAAGGTCCACTATCAGTAGTAGGTCTTCTGATTGGTTCGGTGTCTACACTGTGAGGGTCTGGAGTCCTTCAGTCTGAGTAGACACACGTCGTCCCCTCCTCCCTCGAACCGATACACCGAACAACAGGCGCAAAGTTGTTAGTTCCACAATGTACCGTGTCCCGTGTATCTTGTCCTCCTTTACCAGAGTCGAAGGTCATGTCAGAACAGAATTCAGGATTGTGTAGTTCTCACTCATTTAAGTGTAAATTCTTTTTATAAAATACAGAAAGCTTCTACACTCTTGGTAACTTTTAGTAAGAATTAATAAAAAATCCTTTTTTTAACATTAGTTAACTAAATGTTACGATACAATCAAAGTCCTCATCTCGTGTCACTAAGTCGATATATCCAGATGAAAAAGTCTAATAAAAGGGAATATATGAGTCTATTTTATGACTGATATCAAGGGACAAGATATGTTATACAGGACCAATACTCTCAGTAAGAAAATTTTTTAGTCTTTTAAAATCGTTACATTCTAAAGATTTTGAGAATTATCAAACATGTAGAGGTGATAGAGTAAACATTAATTGTAAGAGTTAAGAGAATGAGATACAGAAAGATATTCTCTTATCAATTCTATTAAAAGAATAACTTTCTCCCATATTCCATACTGTTTCGGGACTCTGTAAAGTCTTTTAAAATGAAAAACTCTTTGACTGGTTCTTGGGTGTAAAAAGGGTAATAACATTCTTCAGAGGTCTTTTTCAAAAAGTTTCTGACAATTAAGTTGAGGAGGAACCTTCTTCAAACCAATGTAAACTTATAAGTCTCCATTAATTCTTACAACGAAAAAAAGATCTGGTATTCTATACAAAATTTTATATTTCAGTTTTGAATTGTATCACGAACAAACGTTTAGACTCAGGTCATTTTCGTCTTAAGTCAGTGACATCTTTTGGTACATCGGGTTTTCTTTAGAACAGACCCGTTCCTTCGAAGTGGATGGTGTTGACACTACTTTTCATAACAGAGGGTACCTGAAAGATTAGTGTAGTTGTCTAAGAACGTAATGTGTTCGTGAGTCTTAATCAGTAGGGTCTAGCAATAACTACAGGAAACTCTAAGTATACACGAATAAAGTTACAGTATAACAGATAGAAGTTTCATTGTTTTATTTTATAAACAGTGGACTATTAATATCTTAATTGAACCTAACGCGTAAAGGTTTTTTCAAAATTCTTAGGTGAGTTGGACTTTTTTTTTTACCGATAGAATAGAACTACTGAATTTTTAACTCTTTTTAATCAGTATTTCCATCACTTTGGTCTTATTACGTCCTGATGAAAAAGGGTCGGGTCTTGTAACAAATGACCCGAGGGATAGAGTAACAATCTTACTTTCGTTGTTACTGTCTTTACAAATAATCCACGGAAGGTACATTTACCGTTCTACGGTTCGTGAAATCTAATGAAACAATTACACAAATTAGAATTTTATTGGAATACTATTTCAATTATCATTGGAGTAACAAATGTTCACTCCTGAAACTTCGAAATCGAAAGTGAAGTCTGATGACCCGATTACTCACTTCGTATGTCCACCCTGGGATCATCTGTCCTAGGTCTTGGACCACGTGAAAGAGAGGTCTAAAGGAACTTTTTCCATAAACGAAAAATTTTTTCACGTACATGGAGAGAAAAAAAGGATGTTTCTTGAATTTAACCGATTTTATATATATTATTCTATCTCGATTTAAAAGTCATTCATCTATTTCTTTAGGTTCGTTTCCCTTTTTATTTCTACTCCTTTTATCTTTACTTATCAGAACCACTCCTCTTCTGATCGTAGGGTAAAGTCACTTTTCATGTCTAACACAGTAATTTCTAAGGACACAAGGACAAGACCAAAACGGCAACCAATGAGACACTGAATTCTAACGTGTTTAAGGGTTTCGGAAACAAACAGTACACTATCTATATTTTACCGTGAACGGAGTATCTCAACTTCACTCTGCATGTACTTTATTTCGTACCTTTACGTCTTCCTACCGACGATAACTTCAAAAGAGAAAACTTCAGAAGTACTAATCCTTAAAATTGTCTCGTTAATCTCAGTAATATTTAATTTTCTTTTATAAATGATGTCTTGGTTCTTTTAAATGGAGTCCGTTGGGTACGTGACCCAGTTCTATAAACAAAATTTATATCATATGTAGTTATATTGAATAAATTATGGGTAGTTGATGTTCTACTTTAGTGTATATTTTCTATTTTTGTACTACAGTCCCTTACCATTTCTGAGAACCTCAGTGAGTTTGTTTCGGTAAGTGTTTACTTGTAAATTATTTCAATATGACGGATGGTCTACTCCTTTTCTTTCTACATGTCTTTGGAGTTTTTATTTGACTGATAGTTTTCTATCTTTGTGTAGATTCTTTTGATTACTTTGGAACTCATAAAAAACGTTTTCCATAGGAGGTATTTTAACACGATACCTTTGGTGTTCATTTCTCACAACATACTTCAATGCCAGGGGGTTTGGTTACAGAAGATGTAAGAAATACAATTTTAATCGAATATCGACGTCGATGTTTAAAGGAAAATAATTTACTCACTATACTATGTAAATAAAAATGATAAAACAAAATAAAAAGTTCTATTTCCAGGTAAGTGTAAAAGAAAAAAAGAAAAAGAAAGAAAGAAAGAAAGAAAAAAAAAAAAAAAAAAAAAANAAAGAAAAAAAAAAAAAAAAAAGACAGAATAGAATTTAAAATAGGACCTTCCTTTAAGTGAAATTTAGTAAAGGTCATAAATAATGATAGTAATTTTTCTTCAAAGGACAATACCTTAATATGTCAGTCATCAAAAATAGGTTCGCACGACCTACTTGCGAGAATTTAGAAGGGTGAACATCCTTCACCCACACTTTAAACCAGGATACGAAAGAAATTTCGGTTTGGTCTCCTCCTTTGACTGTTATAAATGGACTCGGGACACGTTAATATCAATCCTTTAAGGGGTTCGAAAACAAAAGGTTTTAGAGGAGGGAGAATACAAGGTCCTTGTAACGTTTCTTCTAAAAAAGGTATGTTACACCCTTCCTGAACGACAGGTAAGAAAGAGATCTGCGGATCTCTAAGAACTCCCGAGACAACAAATGGATCCCGACCCTGTTTGTGTCTGGAAAGGGGAAAATGGACTTGGACAACCACTCCTGTCTTTCGAGGAACAAGAAACAGAGTACCTACCGAACCGACTCTAATCTCAACAAACAGGGAAGGGGGAGACTTAATCGATTGTGTGTTTCTATTTGAAAAGGACGTGTCGATTGACTTCCCCTTGAGGTGACTACTGTCTTGTTACGCTTTTTTATTTCGTATGGTGGACCTTACAGAGGTGATGAGGGATACTTCGATTCCTCTTTGGTCGACTACTTGGTATCACTAGAGTCTGGAACCCACTGAAGAGATAATGTTCTAAGACTTATTTTAGTTTTAGTAAGGATAAAATCAAAAACGGAAGGATTTATCCTATTAGACTATACATATACTATTTTTATGATATATAAAAATTGTTAATATAAAATCGATGTTTTATATTACGATATAAAATCGTTGATATCGACGATTAACTTTATACTGATAAAGATCATAGTTCCTTTCTTTCTACACAAGTGATCATTTCTTAGAGTATTCTCTGAGATTGAACAACCAAAATTTGAAAAAAAAACAGACTTTTGGTGAAGGTCTAAGGGGCGGATGTGTGAATGGATGTACACGTGTTGACTTTCAAAGTATTCTGTTATAAATTAGAGTGACGTTCGTTATGTAAAATCATGAAACATATCATGAAACGTATTATGAAAAATTATGAAATAGAAAGAAAAATTTCGACTGTAGTTAAGTAGATTATCTGGTGTACTATATAATTTAAAGTTAATTCAAGATATTTTAAGGTAATTTAAAATTAGTACAGAGTTAAGATTTAAGTCGTTATCGTAGTTCATATCGTTACATATACATGTTTACTTTACATTTACATGTATTGGTAAAAGTGTTCCATGTTCAGTTAGAAGGTCCGTCTTTGGAAACAAATTGAATGGTAACAGATCTCTTATTTCATTTTTAAGGGTTCCGAGGACCAAAGAAGGTTCACCCTTAAAAGGAAAATGGATGATTATTACGAGAGGAGGAAGAGAAGATAGACTTGAAATAAAAAGTTTGAATTTAAGTAAAAGAGGAAGACATTAGTGAGTTTGATTTTGCTTGAGAGGAACACCTTGAAAATATATAATAATTGTACTGTGACTAGAAATAGTGTAACACGGGGGGAACGGACCGGGATTCTTGACGAAGGGTCAGGGACCCAGCTTACCAGTTCGTTCTTCTTAGGAGAAAGAACACATAAACTCCTTCCGTAGCGGGACATCCCTCATTACGGTGTACGGGTAGAAAGGGAGAAGATACTGTGAGTTGTGTTCATCTGATTCTTTGTCTCGATCAAAACTAAAAGATCCCTCTCTAAAGTTACAGATTTCCACTTTTGGTCATTTGGTTTAGACCACGGACCTCCTCTTTTATTTTAATACATACATACACACACACACACACATATATATATATATATATATATGTGTGTATATATATATATATTAACAACACAAATAACCTTTATGTCGATGTTTTATTATTCTTAAGGTATTGAACAATGACTTTAACGAACTGATAAGTCTTTTTATATAAAAATAAAGTAAGACACATGTCTTTCTGTGATGATCCGTACCTCACAGTTATTTGTTAAAAGGTCAGAGGTCAGTGTGGGAATTTGAAACATCTGAATATTCTCTCTATTTCATCTATCTCTTTTCGTGTTTTATCATTAAGAACGTGTGTAGTATGGAAATAGAAAAATACTTAAAAACGACTTTGTAATTTCTTTTTTATACTATCATTTAGTGGTTTTCGTTACAAAATTTCCTTTTCTTTTCGGTGAAACGTAAGGGAAGCATATAGTAGAACATTACGTCTCTGACCTAGATAGAATCAGTGACGAAGTAAGGTCGTGAATTTTGTGATGAACCCTGTATCAACAAAAAGTTACTAATTTATGACTCACTTAATTATTTATACAACAACAATAAACAACGATTCAGTACGGAATGAGAAAACACTGGGATACCTGACATCGGACGGGCCGAGGAGACAGATACTCTAAAGGGTCCTTTCTTATAACCTCACCGAACGGTAAAGGAAGAGGTCCCCTAGAAGGGTCGGGTCCCAAGTTTGGACACAGAGGACCGAACTAAGAAATGGTGACTTGTTGGTCCTTTCAGGGTTTAGTCATTTATGGGTATCTAACAAAGAAATCTGTCCAAATTGTACTTGAGGTTTATAATACTCGTCTTATGTAGTAGAGTGAGTAAGGGATTGAAAAGGATGACGATGATGATCATCGACTATAACAAAATACACACACTTTTTTCACTTTCACAATCAACGAATCAGTACAGGTTGAGAATCGGGTGGTTCGAGGAGACAGGTACCTTAAGAGGTCCGTTTTTATGACCTCACTCATAGGTAAGGGAAGAGGTCCCATAGAAGGACTGGTTCCTGAGCTTGGACACAGAGGACGTGACATCCGTCTAAGAAGTGGTAGACTCGGTAGTACCTACAGAGACAAAATACATATAAGTAGTAAATTGGGGGTAAAACTTGAATACTCCATCTATAAAGGTGACATGACATAGATTTTTGGTTTTCTTACGTTGAATCTTATGATAAATATTTGTCCTAGAATTGGGTACTTGAAGACTTACTTGTCTTGATGGTACTACTTCGACCAAATACATGTCTCTGTCCTACACTTGATAAATATTCCGAGTAAGAACTTTTGAGTGACTATATGAAGTGTTTACTGGAGTCTTTTGTCTTGAGTTATGTCTCTCCGAGAGGTACACGAGGTACACGTAACCCAGTGAAGAATATTACAAGTCTAAACTATATGGGTATTTACCTCTTTATATAAAATTGGAATTAGTTTTGTATTGTTCCTACGTATACGGACGACCTGTTTTCTTTAATAATTACGTACCGTTTCAGTTTATATTTTTAAAAATACCTATAGGTAAAAAAATATAGTAAGTCTGAAGACCAAGGAGAATAAAGGAACTTTATGCCTCTTAATTCAAAATAATTCAAATATTATTATTTTATTCAAAATAAAATTTGGTCAAAATAACAAGAAATCGAAAGTTCAACTTTCTACACTTCGACGTCATAGTCGAAATCTTCTCGAATCACACTGACGGAGGAGTATGGAAATCTCTTCTGAAACCACACTACGTCGGATATAGGACAGACCTAATATAACAGGTGGACGTGGTCCGGAACAGAAACTTTTGACGGACGAGATTACTGGTTATTCTTCACATTTTATATTCACTGGGTTGAACCTTAAAATTCCCATAGGATCCATCCTTTACCAGGAAGTAGTTTCCTCACAGGTCGGAGGACTGTTTGTCCCCGAAGGTTGAGAAGTGGTGAGGGAGTGGTGTGGTCTGGGACACCCTCGATGGACCACCCTCGGGACACTGAGATGGCACTACGTACCTCAAACTTTCTATAATTCAGGTTCTGACCATCGAGAGAAGGAGTAATTCTATTTAAAGTCTAACAAAACTTTGGAGAATCATTCTAAGATTTTGTGAAAGACAATTCTTAAAGAGGTCTACAAAGTCGACGACAATATGTTGTCACAGTCACACATAGAAAGGGTGCGAAGGATGAACTTTTCTGATCTACCTCCCAGCAATCTTTCGTTGTCGATCTTATATGCACAATCGCAGTCTCTCTTTACTTAACTGAGGACGGGGATAATGAGTGAACGTCATTGAACTTGTTTGAAATATTTATGAGGTTCCAAGTGAAGTGGATATATTATTATTAATAGACGTGTTTTGACGATATTTTAAATTTTATACTGTTTTATGAAATTTTTTTGTGTGAATGTATAAAATTCTTACTTTAGTATTGATCACGAAAGTAATAAAGTAAGAATAAGAAGAACAAGTTTGACAAGAAACAAAACTCAGACATTAGACGACGAACATCCCACTCCAACAAGTTCTCTGAAACATTGGTGGTTGGACGATACCAATCCCTCGAACGACAGACGATTCGACTACCGAACGACAACAATGATCTTATGAGAAAACCATAAAGAGGATAATGTTTAGTGACTAAACGAGGTATCATGTTAATACAACTTTAATCAGAAAAAAGATATTATATAAAACAAGAAAACCACAAAAAAAAAAACAAACAAACAAACAAAACCAAACTAAAAGAACCACTAGGATCATCTATTTTCATATACGACTCTTGGAAGAAGAGTCGAGACACCGTCTGTACTGGACAAGAGTTTTCTTCTTTTCTATGGAGGAAATCAGACCTTTCTAAACGACTCCGAAGAGACAGGTACCTTAAAACATCCGTTCTTATGACTCGCCAACCAAACAGTAAAGAAGGAGGTCCCTTAGAAGGGTTAGTTCCCTAGTTTAGACAGAGAACGTAACCGTCCGTCTAAGAAATGGTGACTTGGAGGACCCTTCTGGAACCAAGATGTCGATATGGTATTTATTCGTGGTCCGAAGACGGTGTACCTTTTTATAAATTTACACCTAACATTTTCATCCTTCGCAAGTTAGTAAAATTTGTCTCTTCTATTCTTTAGTTTAACCTGTTCCTACAAGTTATTTCGGTACAAATAACATTACCTTTCACTTTTGTACTGTTTAGTATCGTCCACGTGTCTCCTTATGACACATCATCGACCCTTTAAAGGTGTACGTGACAGTGACTTTATGGGTCTTCAAGTGATTCACTTCGTCTTACGACGACTTACCCTATTCTAGACCGAACGTGAAAATCCAAATACATCCATAAACACACATTCAGACGAAAATATATGTATGTTTATATGTATATACATATATAGATGTGTTTTCATATATACATATATATGTTTATACACATATATATATACGTATATGTTTCTCCATATACGTATATATCACCATTTCTTAGGTGAACGGTTACGTCATCTAAGGGTCCAACCCTTCGAACGGACCTCCTCCTTTACCGTTGGGTAGGTCATAAGAACGGACCTATTAAGGTACCTGTCTCCTCGGACCGACTGACGTCAGTACCCCAGTGTATCTGTGTCTGTGTTGACTCATACGTGCATTGACGTTTGTACGTATATACGTATACATATACAAACGTCACATCACGCACACACGAGTCAGTACAGACTGAGAAAACGTAGGAATACCCGACATCGAGTGGTTCGAGGAGACAGGTATCCTAAAAGGTCCGTTCTTATGACCTCACTCAACGGTGAAGGAAGAGGGTCCTACATAATACGAATAGACATCCAAGTATGTCCATTTAGTTAGGCAACTGGTATAACTGTTACTATTCCGGTGTGATTTTGACCGTTCTCATTGAGACCTGTCTCCTCAACCTCCTTCCCCGAAGTCTGGGAAAACTTGACTAACTTACAACTACTAAAAGGAGAACCGTACAATATTTACAAAGTGTCGAGTTATTAGTATATCTCGACGAAGTTTAAATGTTTCATGAAAGTGTAAGAAGTGACCTGAGCGTATTTGGACACTGCAACTCAGGACCCCTCCGTCCTTCTCGGAACACAGGCAGGACTCGACCCTGTCATCTGTACACTAAAGACTTCAATGTGTAGGTCATTCGTCGTCTAGTATATAGGACTGTGTTTACGTTACCGGAGATATGAAGGTTCATTCGTTTTTAGAGGAGGACTTTTTGGGACACTTGAGTACAAGTGGGACTGTTCTAGAGACCGAGAGTACAGTCTCCCAAGGAGTGACATTGAGGGACGTCGACCAAGGTGTGACGATATCGAGGGAAGACTTGTCTGTTGTAAAAGTAAGTCAGTAAATTGTTTATAAGTAACTTGTAGACGACATAAGATCTGTAACTGTCATCCCATAACGTATACGGTAAGATAGTACGTAAACCGTTTATAACTAACTTTCAAATCGGACACAAGTGATTATAAACTAAATCCGTCTATAACTGAGAAAGTTAGTTATTTTAACGGGAGTATTTGCATGTACGTGTCATAAAGATTCGAAACTGTAATTTATAAATTGGTCCATTGATAAAATAATGTAGATTCACTTGTCACTTTTACTTCAGCGAGTCAGTACAGACTGAGAATCGCTGGGGTACTTGACGTCAGATGGACCGAGGAGGTAGGTACCCTAAAAGGTCCGTTCTCATGACCTCACCCCACGGTAACACGATTCTTCTTTATTTTCCACCGTTTCACACATCTTATACCTTTAAACTGATCTGTCTTCTCTAGGTCTTTTTGTAGAGACTTGTTTACTGTAAATTCGACACCCAACTGTCTCAAATCACATTCCGTTCTCCTCTCTTGCTCCTTTCTCTTATTGTAAGACATAAACTGCAGTGACTTGTCTTTCCGGTAAGTCACCTTTCCCCGTGTCTCTTGATTGTCCTACAGATCACACCAAACTGTTATCTCCCAGTAGTCCCACAGACCCTGTTCCCTCCGTTTCCTTGACCTTGGGTTCAAGTCCTAAAGACTAAAATAGGTACTTCGTTCCCATGTTGTCAATTACTAAAATTCACCTCTCCACCCTTCTATACTAATCTATATGTAAAATTTTCCAGCAACTCTGGTGTCACCTTTTTGTTACGACCGGACTTCATCTGATCCATTCCTTCCCTGTTACCTACACAAAGGTCAGTCATGATGACCTTAAAACTTTCGTTAAAGTACTTTTTATCTTTATTGTTTTCTTATTAAAGTTTTTGGTACTTCAGTCTACTCGTGTTTCACTTATCTAAAGAATAGAAACTTTTTTAAAGAGACGAAACGTTCAACATAGTCAGACGGTTATTTCTTCCAAACTAAATTTAAATAAATAAACATTTCCTTTTAGTGGGTTAATAAGGTACGATTAGTTCGTGGTTCTAGTAAATAGTAATTTGTCAGACATGTAAAAAAGATCTGTACCGAATGTTTAGTCCCAGTTGTTTATCGGTTTTCCGTATTTGGAATCTCGAGTTCTCGTCACTCCGTTTTGGTCACGTCCCTCTTACGTCCAAAATGAGTACATTAACACTGGTCCTCCCATGTTATCGTGATGTCAGAAAAGGTTTTTGGTGTTGTTTCTTTGTGTTTTGTAATTGTTGAGGTCAACGTACTATCTGTATAAGTAGTTTATAATGATACTATTAGACTTTCATGGTTTTGTGTAAGTCGTTCAATATCAACTATTACTATGTTTAAAAAAAATAGAAAGTATGTCCTATACTCAACAGACGTTTTATTCCTGACTACTATAGACGTCTCGTTTATTGTGATAAAACTTACAAATGAATGTACAAATAAGGAGTAAACTCTGAGTACTGGTACAAAATTTCATTTACACCTAGTAGTAGAGACGAAGTTTCTGTTCCTTTGTTTTGAGGGACCTCGTCGTACGGGTTCCGGGGTCGATTCCTCTACACTACAGAACCAAACCACGTACTAACGTCCAACAACAAAAATTAGTCGTGTCCCCTCAGTCTGTACTTACACTTTTCACTCTGACTAAGTCTAGAACACCCAGACTCCCACTCAACAGTTTAATTGAGAGTGTGGATTTAAGGTACTCGTTTCTGGTTGTTGGTAATGAATGATATCATCATTTGAAAAACATTTATTTGTCATCGAAGGTTGGGTGGGACCTTTTTACATTTTATCATAACTTTTGTTTACCATGTTTACCTTTCGGTCAAATGACTGATGTAGAAGAAACCAAGGAGACTTCAGAACAAAGGTTAATGGATACGAACTTTTATTTAACGAATTTAACCTTACATTTATGTTGTAGGAAACCGGGGTCCCTTAAAGTCGAAATCCTATCGTCACTCCAGGATTTCTTACAGATTACGAACACTTCTGACACACTCGAGGAAAGACTAAGAGATCCTTAAGTCCAGCCTAACCGTACAACTAGTAGGACCTGATAAAGGTACGGTACACCCACTTGACGACCTGTAAGACTTGGTTATAAGTGTCACCATGACGTCCACGGTTTCCGTAGTTTCAAAGGTCAACTTAACAACTTTCATTTTACGGACCTAGGGCTTAACCTTGGGAGACTAAAATGAAATATTTTTACTCTTTTCAACGACAACTATTATCCGGTGATTCTGACGACCGGTCCGACAACTAAGTGACAAAAACGTGTATCTAAGTTCTGATTAAAAGACGTTAGAAAGACAAGGGTAACCCGTAGAACACGAGAATACTTGGTGTGTAAGGTCCAATTCTACCGTACTGGTTCCGTTCTTACCCCCAGTACGAGAGACAAAGAGGGTGGACCTTCGGTTCACGGACTGACCCTGCTAAATCCTGATGTCGACGAATAGCGACTCCCGTTTAAAGTTTAAGTTACATTCACTTTAGTATCGTAGGAGAGACGTAGCTATGAGGACTGTGTGGATTTAGTCCCTTTATCCCCTTGGCTAAATTATAAACTAGTTTCCCTATAAACTTTTCCTGTTCTACGTTCGTTCGTAAATTATCACCCAGTAATCTTCACCCTTATTCTCGACGACGACGATTCAGCGTAGTTAACACAGGCTGAGACACGCTGGGGTATCTGTCGTCGGGTGGTCAGAGGAGACAGGGACCCTCAGAGGTCCGTTCTTATGACCTCACCCAACGGTAAAGGAAGAGGTTACGTACTTTCACTTTTCACTTTCACTTCAGTGGATCAGTACAGGCTGAGAAACACTGGGGTACCTGACGTCGGATGGTCCATGGAGGTAGGTACTCTAAGAGGTCCGTTCTCATGACCTCACCCCACGGTAACTGAAGAGGCCCCTTATTCTCATCTATCGTTAAAAAAAGGAGATATTAAAGAATCTTCATGAAAGTCATCGGTCAGTCATCTCCCTTTACAAAATGTCTGTGAACGTAAATTCTTTTTCTCAGACGAGATAACAGTCCATGACGAAGACACCTTAAGTGAAGGGCGGTCTGTGATACCCTCTATGACTCCTTGTGACTCGAAAGGAAAAGGGTCACTTGAGACTCCTTCTGTAGGTAAGTCTGTCTATTAAGGAATCAATATGTATTTTTCCCGTACTGAAAAGCGAAGAAAAAAACGAGTTCCGAGATGTCTCATGGGATTGTAACATTTTGACCAGAGAGAATGTTATCTTCGACATTTTCCTGGTCGTCAAGATTTCACTCCTTCTTGTCTCACTTCCAGGTACCCGTCGTTTTAGAAACAAGATCAATTAGTTATGAAGTAAATATATTGTACTAAAATCATTCAAGTTTTTACACTTGACCTAATATTTTAAGATTTTTAAGTGGTCTGTTTGACTTTCGGTGTTACTCTATGATTTTACTGATTTAACTTTGTTTGTTATTTTTATGGTTTTTTCGTCTTATAGACCTTATAAGTGTACGATGACCCCACTTACGTTTTATTTGACTACGTCGGTGGACTCCTTCTGTTCTGAAACCCACGTGAACATCTTATCTTTCTTTCGGACTATAATAGTGGCCCTAGGGACTTGACTTGTACGGAAACTCTAAACTACGTCACGGCCCGTGTCACCGTCCTGAGTCACCTCCAATCGAGAAGACACAGGAAAGACTCTGCCCTCTTTAGTCTTCTCGGTCCTTTTATCCTCGAAAGTCCCTTCTGAACGAAGGAGTTCGGAGACCGACTCGTGTCGTCCACAGGACAGTTCCATAACCGTAGTCCTCGTCAATTTGGGGTTAATCAGTAGAGACCGGATGTCCCCTGCGGGAACGACCCCTTAGGACCCTCCCAGAACCCAGGAGTGGAAAACTCCTGAGGAGGAAACAGTTTAAATAATACACACGAAGGAAAAGAAGGTAGTCGGGACCTTACCCTTCTTCTTTCGAGGTTGATGAAAGTCTTGACTCGTTTATTTCAACAACAAAAAAGAAAATGTTAACCAAACTAACGTCTCTCTCGTAATCTGACTAAGTAAGTTTAGTTAAGACCCATTTTCTCTCAAATTCTTACTCAAGACAAAGGGGTCCTTTGGACCGAAAGGGGTCCTTTGAGCTAACTATCTAATCGTGAACTTCACACCACCCACACACTGACCGAAACCTCCCTGATCCCCGACCGACCGTGAGGTCTGTCCGAGTCGTTTCGTAAAAGGACCCTCTGAACTCACTCTACATCAGCAAAAACCATAGTCCCCTACGGGACAAAGAAAAACGTACACACTCACAAAATAAGAAAAAACAATTAATTAAATAAAATTAACCTCCTATTAATGAAATGTTATAACACCACCCAAAACGGTATGTAACTGTACTAGTCAGTGTCCACGTGTACACAGGAGGATAGGACGTGGGGGCGGGGGAGGGAGAGGTGGGGTAGGGAGACCCAACAGGGTCCCATAGTCGAAAGTAACGGAACGAAGTACGTAACTTGAACGTGACCAGTAGATAAAATGTATACAACTATATGTACAAAGTCACGATCAGAGAGTTTAATAGGGAAGGAGTAAAAATGGGTGTATCAGGTTTTCAGACAAGAAGTGTGGACACAGAGAAAACGACGGAACGTATATCCCAGTACTAATGGTAGAAAGATTTAAGGTATATATACGTAATTATATGACATGATCACAAAGAGAAAGACTAAATTGAAGTGACACATATTACCCGCACTGTTCTCACAAAGTCGAATGCCTGAGGAGACTTCCAATAGATCGGGTGGACTTACCCAAGCAGGCCGGTGTACACTAACAAATGTCGGAGGGTTAGACTCTCCGTACTCTACAAAATTTGAATGATTTCCGTTTAAGAAAACCCCTCAATCTTTAATAATCATATCAAAGACAGTAACACGTTTTCGAAAATTCAAATTAATCCAGGGTAAACGAATAAAAATAAAGGTAATGAGACCCTCCACCTAGTATCTCCTAGAACGACACTAAAAACAGTCTCTCACAAGAAGAATATAAAAGGAGATTCTCAAAATATCAAAGACCAGAATGTAAATCTAGAAATTAGGTAAAAATCAAATAAAAACATATCACACAATCTTTGACAAGATCAAAGTAAGAAAATGTCGACCAACTGGTCAAAACGATGGTGGTGAACAATTTCTCTAACAGAAAAGAGGTAACATATAAGAACGGAGGAAAAAGTTTCTATTCCACAGGTATCCACATACCTAAATAGAGACCTGAAAGATAAAACAAGGTAACTAGATATAAAGACGGATACACGGTCCTGGTTTAACAGAACTACTGACATCGAAACATCATGTCAGACTTCAGTCCTTCCAACTAAGGAGATCAATGTAATAAGAAAGATTTGTGATAAAACCGATAAAATCAAAAAAAAAAAGTACAAAGGTACGTTTAACACTTTAATGAACAAGATCAAACCATTTTTTATGGTAACTATCGAACTATCCTTAACGTAACTTAGATATCTAAGGAAATCCATCATATGATTAAAAGTGATATAATTAAGAAGGTTAGGTGTTTGTACCATATAAAGAGGTAGATAAACACTATAGAAACTGAATAAAATAGTCACAGAATATCCGGAGGGGAACACCGATTCTGCCATTTTCGTAGACGGATGTTACGCCCTCTGGACCGAATCTAGGGAACCAACCCTTCTAGTGGACCTCTTTCTTTTACCGTTGGGTGAGGTCATAGGAACGGACCTTTTAGGGTACCTACCTCCTCGGACTGTCCGATGTCAGGTACCCCAGCGTTTCTCAGTCTGTACTGACTCGTCACAGAATATCAAAAGATATATATCCAGAAAACAAAAAAAAAAATGTATTTAAATAGGGATTAATAAAATAATAAAAACAACGTTACCACTTACCTTAACAAAAGAATTAAAGAGAAGGACAAAAGACAACCATCACAAATCCTTACGTTCCCTAAAGACACATAATTAAAATATAGAACTTTGAAATGATATAAGTAACTAATCGAGATCATTGACAGACCGTCATAGAAATCCCAAAAGATACATTTCCAAGTCTAGTAGACGTTTGTCACTCTCAAAATGAAAAAGAAAAAGTTTGATCTAAGGACAATAAAGAAGAAGAAGAGGTTAATGACACCGGTTCTTAAGGTTTGATACAACTTATCATCACCACTGTCACCCGTGGGAATAGAACAAGGATTAAAATCTCCTTTACGAAAATCAAAAGCGGTAACTCATATTACGAAAAACGCCCAAACAGGATATACTGAAAATAATACAACTCTATAAAAGGAAGATACGGACGAAGACCTCTCACAAACAGTATTTACCCACAACTTAAATCAGTTTCCCAAAGAGACGTAGATAACTCTATTAATATACCAAAAATAGAAAGTTAAACAATTATGCCACATAGTGTAACTAACTAAACGTTTATAACTTCTTAGGAACGTGAGAACCCTATTTCAGGTGAACTAGTACTACATATTATATAAATTATACAACGACCTAAGATAAACGATCTTAAAACAACTTCTAAAAACGTAGATATAAGTAGTCATAATAACCGGACATCAAACACACACACACACACACACACACACACACACTGTAGAAACAGACTAAAATCATAATCCCACTACCATCGGAGTATCTTACTCAAATCCTCAAATGGAAGGAGACGTTAAAAGACCTTCTCAAACTCATCCTATCTATAATTTAGAAGAGATTTAAAAACCATCTTAAGTGGATTCTTCGGTAGACCAGGACCCGAAAACAAACAACCTTCTAAAAAATAATGTCAAAACTAAAGACACTAACACTAACCAAACAAATCTAAAAGACAAAGAAGTACCAAGTTAAATGGTTCCGATCTAAACACCACGTCCTATACTAAATAGGACAGCTTACAAGAACCGTGTGAACTTGTTTTCCACTTTAGGTAACAAAACCCCACTTTTCGGGACACAAACCCCACTTCTCGGGATAAACCAGATTGACCAGGTAACATAGTAAATTTCGACACAAAGGAACGATTAAAAGACAGACCAACTAGATAGGTATTTCCGGGTGTGACTATAACACAATGACAATTAAAGAGGAAAGTATGAACAATCGTAAACCGAAGGTACAACCTCACAAGAATACAACCTACGTGTATATAAGTTTTAACAATAAAGAAGGAGAACCTAACTAGGGAACTAGTAATGCATCACAGGAAGAAACAGAGAATAGTACCAGCAGAAAAGTTTCAGATAAAATAGACTATACTCATAACGTTGAGGACGAAAAAAAAAAAAAACAGAGGTAAATGTACAGAAAGAGGTCGGGAAGTGAAAGTCAGACATACACGGGGATGCAAACTCCACCCAGAGAACATCTGTCCTATATATCCCCAGAATAAAAACACAGGTAAGTCGGTCAGAATTAGAAAACCGACCTCGTAGATTGGGTACATGTAAATTTCATTAATAATTCATACTAGGAATGGTAAATGAAAGAACAAAACTCGAGTAAAAATATTTATAAAAGACACAAAGGGCAGATCTCTTTAAGGAAATCCTAAACAACTTCACGACCAAACGCACATGACTCAAGACAATCGAAAACAAAGAGACATTTCCAAAACTAAAGAGAAAGTATAGATTTACTCTAGGAATGACCCATCTTATCAGAACTAACATCCAAAAAGAGAAAGTAGTGAAATTCATAAAGGACGGTAAGGGAAGACCGGACTTCTCAACTGGACTTTCTAGTCGACAATAGGAATACTGGACTTTCTCAACTGGACTTTCCAGTCAACAATAGGAATATCTCTAGGGGAACACACAATAAACAACGAAAAGGGAACGACTAAAATTACAAACGAGAAACACAAATTGAAAACAATTAAACTAATCATACACGGAACCCAAATAGGACAAACCCTGAGAGACCCAAAGAACCTGAGTCCCTCGATAAAGAAAGGGGTAAAATACTCTCAAAAGTTGATAATAGAGGAGTTCATAAAAGAGTACGGAAAGAAAAACAGAAGAAGACCCTGTGGATACTCAGAACTCCGTAAATTGTAAACGGGTCTCCATAGACTCCAACAGAAGTAAAGAAAATTAAGAAAAAAGGAGAGAGAAAGTAAATAAAGGTGGTAAGATAGAAGGTGGAGTGAATAGGAGAGAGTAGACGGAGTCAATAGGATGACAACCAAGAGAGGTCTCAAAAAGATTAGGTTCAATAACGTAACAAGTAATAACAAACTGAAAAGACATAGAGAAGATCCAGGAACAATTTGTAAAGAACGAAGAAGAGTCAGGAACAGAGACCAGATAAATAGACATTGAGGTAAAACAAAAGTTCTAAAACCTATAATAAATGATAGTAAAAATACTTAAGAAAAAACCCATCTGAACGATAGATGAGGAGAAAACAACCCAAACCATTGGACGACTCATAAATAGACTGAAAAGTAAAACAAATCCAACGACACAAACCCTACGGGAAAGACGTCCGACCTTCCAGTACTAAGGAGAATTAACACTTAAGACGAGAGTCACTCACACAAACGTCACCGAAAAGTTCCAAAAGACCAACCCCCTTGAAGACAGACACAATACCACCGAGATCGAGATAGAGAAGGGAGACATCACGTCACTTCAGAGATACCCAAAAAATACCGAAACCTGTTTCTGATAGAAAATTACAATCCCAACACAAGGACAAAACGACCTCTTAATCGTACCAAACAGAACATGACTTTAAACGACCGGGAACACCCCTCGAACCAAAGTCCCATACATACCTCTGAAAACCCACACGAGAACAGATAATTACAAGGGACCTCAGACCTCAAGAGATTACAATATTTCAAGACCTTAACTCGGAGGAAGAGACCTAAAGTCAGGAGGAGAATGTCATCGAAGTTCTGAAGAAATAGGTATGTTGTGTCTTCTATTTTGGTGATCCAATTACCACTTTAGTAAGAGGTATGGGTCCTTGTGAGTCTCTCTAAGTGTCTCAATATATCTCTTCTCTTCTCCCTCCTCTCTCTATCTGTACTGGTCCTCCTCTTTTCACTCTCAGTTTCCCCCTCTCTCGTTAGTTCAGTTATTAGCTTAGGGATTCACGAGAGGAGTCGGTCCTTGTGGGTCTCTCAGTGTCTCTATATATCTCTTCTAGTTCCTTCCTCTGTCTCGACTGGGTCTCCCGTTATCCCTTTCACTTTTCACCCCTCTCGTTAGATCGGTCATTAGTTTAGGGACTCACTTTTACTTATGACTTCTAATCTGAGAATTTCCATGTTTTAACTATAGTTTATATTTTTTCGTTTATAATTTTTGGATCCTGTCTCGAATCTGAGAGTTTTTATGTTATATTTTTTATATTTTGTTTTAGTTAGTGTTTAAAAAAAAATTATATACCTTAAACGAAATCTTTTTATCCCAAAAACGAAACAAAACAAAAACAAAAACAAAAACAAAAATCTTTCCATTACGACGACGACGACGATTCACCGAAGTCAGCACAGACTGAGACATGCTGGGGTATCTGTCGTCGGGTGGTCCGACGTGGCAGGGACCCTAAAAGGTCCGTTCTTGTGACCTCACCCAACGGTAAATGAAGAGGTTACGTACTTTCACTTTTCACTTTCCCTTCAGTGAGTCAGCGTAGTCTGAGAAACGCTGACGTACCTGACGTCGGGTGGTCCGAGGAGACAGGTACCCTGAAAGGCCCGTTCTCATGACCTTACCCAACGGTAACGGAAGAGGCATCTTTCCATTATCATCCCATATTTTTACTTTCAATTACCTCATTATTTCTTGATTAAATTTTTTTTTAATTTTTCAATATCATCATTTTCTATATATATGAATCCTTACAAAGACCTCGACAACACCAGTCACACCGTAGTCAAGTCACAGTCTAACAGGGAACAAAGTCAAACACGAACAAGAGTTCCAGATATCAAAGGAGAGTTTATGTATCAGAGTCGTACTTGACGTCCCAAAATTAGGCAACGTGAACAGTGAAGACCCCGTCAATTGCAAAGAAACAAATGAAACCGAAGGAAACAAACGTTGAGAGAAGTCACAGATTAAAGACGGGACTGTGTTCCCCACTTCCAACGGTGAATAAATCCGAGTGAACAAGTCAAAACGACACCCCTTCCTCCCTATGACGTTTGTTTACGGTGACCGGACACACCCCTAAGGAACGTCACCTACCTGGTGTGACCCAAACGGTGTCTGGTTTCACCACACATGAAGGACCCAGGTGTGACGAGTCCGAGGTGCCACGAGGTAGTCCCATAACAGGGTTCTCCTGGGACACAAAGTACGTGAAGGGTCCAGATTCGACGAGTCCAAGAGTCCACGAGACGTTCCTGTGTCTGGGTCTACCCGACACAACAAAACAGGGGAAGGGTCCAGGTCCGGTGAGTCCTTTGACCCCCGAACCACTCTCGTGACAGAGTCCATCCGGTACACAGGATACGAGAAGGAGTCAAGGTCCTTTGAACCAAAGGATTTACACGACGCTACCATGTCAGGATCCACAAGACTCACAGAGGAGACCCCTCGACTAAAGTCCGACATTGTGAGACCATCTACACTAGACAAGTCCTAGAGTCCTTCTGCATCAATAGTTGACCGTCGGAAGAGTGTCAAACCACCTTCTACACCAGAGACCCCGATACTAACGTCGTCGGGGAACTGAAGACCGAGACCGACAATGTGTGGACTGACAGGTCCCTCAGTCCCGGGATTTACCGTCTGTCGAACGAGAGAAAACCATAAACGATCCCGTGTTAGGAAACGAGACACTCGGGTGGTCCCCAGTGGTACGTCACGTTCTTGGAAAACACCCTTTTCACGAAAATACACACACCCGCCCCCCCCCCCCNCCCCCCCGCCGCAACGATAGAGTGTAATCGGGGGAGTCTAACAGGAGTCCTGTAAGTTCGGATCAGGGATGGGATTCCTGATCACTACATCGGACACGGAGGGACGTCACAGGGATGAGTGACGACCGTCTCCGTTCACAGACTCGACGAAGGGGTGTTCATCAACATCAATCCGTGTGTAAGACACAACAACAACAACAACAAAAACAACAATACAACGGGAGACTCTAAGTATATCCTATTAAAACTTTCTGTAATATTAGTAAACGAATGTCATTAAAGTTGTTTACTTACATAACCGATGAAACTTAATTAAGACTTATCTTTAATAGTTATATCTTATCTTTAATAGTTACATAAGGAGTGTAAAAATATCTTTTTCTAATTTTCATTAATTAAAAACTAGAGATGTTGGTAAAAGTGAAGTGAACTTAATAAAAGAGATATTGATAAATATGTCTTTTTAGAATCTTTTACAATTGATCTCTTCGTTAAAAGAAATACTACGTATATATAAAAAATTAACTCAATATCAACTGTATCGTATAAGCAAGGTCCATGTGTTATATTACTAAGTGATAAACATGTGTAACGTTTTACTTGTGGTATTTTTTTTTTAATCATTATAGACGGTGGTAAGTATCAATCCTTTTTTTTTTTTCAAAGAACACTACTCCTGACAATTCTAAATGAGAAAACCGTTGTATTATAAATCTTTTAATTGTTCGTTTTATAATGAAATCCTTGAACCTTTACTGGTCCTAAGGTCCGTACTAAAGGGGACTGGACCCGTTTTATTTAAGACGACAAGTGTGTGGTGACCGACTTTTCGTTTCAATTCTTACTACCGTGATTTTTATTTTTTAAACTTCATCTCAATTCGCCCTTCTTTCTACTCCCGTCTTCGGGGAGACCCTCTACTCTGTGTGTCACACCCTCGACTTTCTCTTTTAGTTAAGAAGGAATGGTAAGGGACCCCTCTACATTTTATATACTAATCTCATGTTTCTGTAAGGTATGAATTGAGGGTTCTGACGGAAACTTAATACCTGACTACAGGAATCGGATCGATGTCGAGACGAACTTGAGACTTTGTTTGTTGACAACTTAAACGTCAATATTTAGAAAATCTACGGTAACTAAAAATTATAGTCTTCGACGGTGATTGTAACTATTTGATTAAAAGATCACTTATTTTACTATAAACCACCCATACTTTTTTGAAGGTTTTCTACGACGTTATTGATATTTGTCCACCTTAAGCGATGTGGTAATTACTTAAAGTATTCTTACCCTTAGGTGATTTGAGTATTTAACTTCTTATGCCAAACAATTGAGGACAAATTCTCTCCTGTTTTCTACGACCCCTTTCATTCTAGGTGTTTGTCAGATAAAAGAGTCTACAACACTACGTTTATTCTTTTCAGATCACACCCTTAGGACGTCGAACAAGTACGTGGACTCTTAGTATTGTTCTTAGTGACACCCCGGTAAAGTTTCCTTATACGGTGTGTCGACCAGAGTAAGTCGACTAAAATACATCACGATGCTCATAGAAACTTGTTTTTCTAGAAACGATGACAGTCGACGAGGACTCCTAAACAAACAAAACCCCTCTCAAAAAGAAAAAGAAAAAGAAAAAAACTCCTGACTTTTACTTCCTTTTCTTCACCATAATTTAGGATAGAAGTCCCTATTCACAATATATAATATTACAACAAACAAATAAATGCAGAGTCTTAACAGTAATTTATTAAAAATTTTGATGAAAAGTTCTTTATTTTATAACTGACCCAAATTACAATAATAGGGACTTGTTGTTCTCCCCTCTATGATTTCAAGACATTCTATAAATCTCTTTCCTTACGTATAAAAGGTCTACTATTTGTATCATAACTCATCCGGTTTATAGACAAGTCTAAAAAGACATTGTAGAACGTCTATACTCAGTTGAGTTATAAATAGACAACAAAATTAAAGGAAAGAAAGAAGGGAGGAACAAAGGAAAAAAGGAAGGAAAGAGAGAGTAAAAATGAAAGAAGGAGATATATTAAACAAAAATAAGGTTTAATTTTTTTTTCAAAACCCCGGGGGAAAAATTTTCGGTTTTTATCACCTATTTCAGACTCAGCTGGGTCACAAGATAAATGAGAAAGAAGGAACTGTAACTAAGAGTTAAAATTACTTGATCTTGAGTGAAATGAACCTATTGTCTTTGAGATCTTGAAAATTAGGACTGAAAATTTAACGTCGGATAACTTTTTTATGTAAAATACGTTTGTACGTGTAAGAATCGAAGGGTTCTTACGTCTAGACAAAAAAGACAGAACGAGATAAGATCAGAACGATCACGAATTCAGTTGTAAATTCTCTACCGGAACCTTGTATAGTAGTTCAAAACCAAATTTGTTGTGAACAAGAAGTCTTAGGATCCATCACAATAAATACACTATGTATACTCAAACCCCGTAGACAGTGCCCGTCAAAAAGTCCAGATATTGTGGTAGAGGTTAAGTCCGTGGTACGTCGTGTACAAGTTAGGGAAATTTTCTGAGAGGGACGGTGGGAGTGAGAACGTGATAATGTTTCTGAATCCTAATGTATTTATAGAAAGTCCACAAAAAAGTTGAAGAACGAAAATAAATCTTCATTATATTTATAACAGTCACAAGTAAATTGGGTGACCAAGACTAATCCGTCTCGAAAAGTTATGAGACATTATGAATACGAAGTCTTTTTATTAACTCTTGACTTATATTGACGAGGGAGAACAGACAAGTCCGAGTGATCTAGAATAAGAAGACTATTCATTGTGATAAATGTTTTTATTTATTCCGGAAAGGGGTTTATGGAATATAGTTGAGAAACAAAAGGATATACCATTTAAACACCTTTTATAATCTAAAAGGTAACATATTTTTTTCTTTGTCTCAGTGTCTTTAATCGTGGAATCGTTATTATTACTACCTTTTTATAAAATTTAGTTGATTGAAGATTACAGGTCAGAACTAGTTATTTTAGGGAAAAAAGAGTCTATAATTCAGGAAAAGAATTTGATATAAATTCTTTGTGTATGTTATAAAAATAGGGAGAAAAAGTCTTTAAACTTTTGTGAAAGTTTATCATAAGATATTACAAGAATCTAGTCACCGGGGGTTGGAAAGTCGTGGTCCCTGGTCAAAGTGCCTTCTGTTAGAAAGGTTCCTACCCCCATTCCCCTACCAAGATCACTATTACGCTCCCTCTTGTGTACTTGGAAGTGAGTGAGGGAGTTAAAAGGAGGATGAGACGTCGGTCTACGAATTGTCCGGTCAGACTCCGGACGACCGACCCCTGGGAACGGAATTTAACATAGCATGTTTTAAGTGGTAAAAACTGTCGTTTTTGTAAACTATGATACAGAATTGTCTTTTAAACCTCTCAAGACTCTGTAAGTACTTTGAACTCTTAATCCTTCGTTTCTTTTGTTTGTTTTTTTGGACTTAAAAACACGTTACGACTACAAGAACACACCTTTTTAAGATAACTGGATGTTTTTCAGAGTTTTCTTTACTAAGGATCTTTAAGAAAAGGAATTCATCTGTCGTTCTTAAATTTTTATTAAATAGTATTCCTCAAAAAGTCCGTCGAAGTTACGTCGGAGGTTTACGAACATGTAAGAGTCCTAGCCGTCTCAATCACCTACAAAGACTTTACATCTTGATCCACGTAGCCATATCTTGTCTCGTAGTCAAGATTCCCACAACTTCCTCTAGGTTCGTCGTCTTCAAACTATTTAGGTAAGTCCGTCTCTGGACCTGAGAGAGAGAATAGATATGGTCGTAAGGTATACGTCATAATTCAAGATAAGTCAAGTCAAGTCAGAGAGTCAGTACAGACTGAGAAACACTGGGGTACTTAACGTCGTGCGGTCCGGAGGGACAGGTAGTGGTAGAGGGCCTTAAGTGAGTCTGAGTGCAGGTAGCTCAGACACTACGGTAGGTCGGTAGAGTAGGAGACAGTAGGGGAAGAGGAGGACGGGGTTAGGGAGGGTCGTAGTCTCAGAAAAGGTTACTCAGTTGAGAAGCGTACTCCACCGGTTTCATGACCTCGAAGTCGAAATCGTAATAAGGAAGGTTTCTTTAGAGTCCTGACTAGAGGAAATCCTACCTGACCAACCTAGAGGAACGTCAGGTTCCCTGAGAGTTCTCAGCAGAGGTTGTGTTGTCAAGTTTTCGTAGTTAAGAAGTCACGAGTCGGAAGAAGTGTCAGGTTGAGAGTGTAGGTATGTACTGGTCTTCTTTTTGGTATCGGAACTGATCGGTCTGGAATCAGCCGTTTCATTATAGAGACGAAAACTTATATGATAGATCCAATGAGTATTGAAAAGAAGGTTCCTCATTCTCAGAAAATTAAAGTACCGACGTTAGTGGTAGACGTCACTAAAACCTCGGGTTTTTTTATTTCAGATTGTGACAAAGGTGACAAAAGGGTAGACAAAGGGTACTTCACTACCCTGGTCTACGGTACTAGAAGCATAAGACTTACAACTCGAAATTCGGTTGAAAAAGCGAGAGGAGAAAGTGAAAGTAGTTCTCCGAAAAATCGAGGAGAATTGAAAGACGGTATTACCACCACAGTAGACATATAGACTCGAATAACTATAAAGAGGGTCGTTAGAACTAAGGTCGAACACAAAGAAGGTCAGGTCGCAAAGAGTACTACATGAGACGTATCTTCAATTTATTCGTCCCACTGTTATATGTCGGAACTGTATGAGGAAAAGGATAAACCTTGGTCAGACAACAAGGGACAGGTCAAGATTGACAACGAAGGACTGGACGTATGTCTAAAGAGTTCTCCGTCCAATCCACCAGACCATAAGGGTAGAGAAAGTCTCAAAAGGTGTCAAATAACACTAGGTGTGTCAGTTTCCGAAACCGTATCAGTTACAACAGTTTATAGATGTACCTAATCTAATTCCTCATTGAATTACTAAATCTGGAATGAATTTTAAGTACAATAATAAATAGGATTTGAAAAATATATTAAAGTGAACGTAAGTATGGATGATTTTATAGACAGTTGAGATTTATTTTATTTGAAGTAACCTATACGTCCAGTTCTTCGTTGTCAATTTTGGTCTGTACCTTGTTGTCTGACTGAGTTTTAACCCTTTCTTCATGTAATTCCGACATAAACAATGGGACGAATATATTGAATATACGTCTCATGTAGTACGTTTTACGGTTCGACCTACTTAGTGTTCGTCCTTAGTTCTAACACCCTTCTTTATAGTTATTGGAGTCTATACGTCTATCGTGGTGGGAATACCGTCTATCGCTTCTCCTTGATTTCACGGAGAACTACTTCCACTTTTTCTTCTCACTTTTTCGACCAAATTTTGAGTTGTTAGTTTTGTGATGGGTAGTACCATAAACCAGAGTAGTGAAGTACGTTTATCTACCCCTTTGTTACTTTTGTCACTGTCTGAAATAAAAGAACCCGAGGTTTTAGTGACACTTGTCACTGACATCGGTACTTTAATTTTATAGGAATGAGGCACCTTCTCGTTGATACCGTTTAGATTTGTCATAATAATTTTTTGTCTCTGTAGTGAAACCGATGTTTATAGGCAGATCAGTTTCGATACCAAAGAGGTCATCAGTACATCCCTACACTCTCGATCTGGGATTTCTTCCGACTCGCGACTTCTTAACTACAGAAGATTGACAACACGATAGCTACTGAAAACTCTCAGGGAGTCTGTCGTTCCTATAGTTTGGTCAGTTAGGATTTCCTTTATTGGAGCTTATAAGTAAACTTCCCGACTACGACTCTGACTTCAAGGTTATGAAACCGGTGGACTATACTTCTCAACTGAATAACTTTTGATGGGAGTACGATCCTCTCTAACTTACATCCTCCTCTTCCTCTGTTGTCTCCTACTCTACCAACCTACTGTAGTCACTGAATTACCTGTACTCAAACCCATTTCAGAACCCTTACGACTTCCTGTCCCTTCGGACCGTACGACGTCAGGTAACCCAGTGTTTCTTATTCTGTACTGACTTGTTGAATAGTATTCGTATTTTGTAGTAACCCACTGTCCTACCAGACAGACATCAACAGAACCAGAATAGGTATAAATATGAATATATTTATAAATATAAATAAATATCTCAGAATCATGGTATGTATAAATCCTAAGTATTGATTTTTTCTCAGTTTACATCTAGTCAAAATGGAGTATCGGTAATGATCTCTATATTCTCGAATTAATTTAGAAATAATTGGACTACGAAAAAGTGGTTACACAAACGTAGGAGTGTCTCGTAATGACGTTGAGTTTCTATCCGTTACACTCTTCTACCAACAATAAGAACTCTTGTTCAATATAAAAATTAGAAAATAGGAAGAGACTACTTTGACTTCAAGTACAAAGAGAGGGTTCAAGGAATAAGAGACACGGATGAAGTCACAAAGACACTACACAGTTTGGTCAGATTGTAAAAATACGTCTTATAAGGGAGTGTACATCGTTTTCTGTTTTGTAGATCAACATGACTCTCCCCTTGAGTTCTGGGACTTAGAGGGTACGTGAGTAAACCTCTGATGTAGTCGAAGGGAAAGAAATCCCATGTGATAAAGACAGAGTGTTATATATTTTCTGTCAATCTAATCGTACCTTGTCAGTCATCCGACTATGTCGTAGTCCTAAGAACATCCGAAAAAGCGATTCTTTTTAAGAATGAAAACTTTTATACATACTCCCTGAAAGGACCACCAGGTCATCGATTCTGACGTGAGAGGGTTACATCCCCCAGTCCTAAATTAGAGAAGTACCTTGATCTAGGGTGTACGTACGGTATTGATTTCTAAGACATACGGTGTTGATTCTTGGTCACACTAGTTTATTTATAAAAAAAAAAGAAATTCATTAATTCAATAATACTGATTTTGTGGATTTCTCCTTTGCTTCTTGAATATTAGGTTCGTCAAAGAAATGGACCATAGTGAACGAACTTACTGTGACATAAAATTTCTAGAACTGTTTACCGAAACGTAAGTTCATAATTTTGTTGAGACTTTTAACTCAATAAACGGATAAAATGTCTAAGGTTTATGGGATAATCTCATTAAGTTATTTAAAGTTGTATGCTTAGTGAAGGTCACTGAAGTGAGTTTATAAATACTTAAGAATACTAATATTTAATTCACTTATTCGTAGTCCAAACTGAGTAATACAGTCATCAGTAGTCAAGTCAAGCCGGCGAGTCAGTACAGGTTGACAAACGCTGGGGTACTTAGCGTCGTACGGTCCGGAGGGACAGATAGTGGTTGAGGGTCTCAAGTGAGTTTGAATACAGGTATCTCAGCCACTACGGTAAGTCGGTGGCGTAGGAAACAACAGGGGAAGAGGAGGACGGGGGTTAGGGAGGGTCGTAGTCTCAGAAAAGGTGTCTCAGTTACGAAGCGTACTCCACCGGTTTCATGACCTCAGAGTCGAAATCGTAATCAGGAAGGTTTCTTTTGGGTCCTGACTAGAGGAAATCTTACCTGACCAACCTATGGGAACTTCAGGTTCCCTGAGAGTTCTCAGAAGAGGTTGTGGTGTCAAGTTTTCGTAGTTAGTAAGTCGTAAGTCGAAAGAAGTGTCAGGTCGAGAGTGTAGGTGTGTACTGGTGACCTTTTTGGTATCGGAACTGATCTACCTGGAAACAACCGTTTCATTACAGAGACGAAAACTTATACGATAGATCCAACCAGTATTGAAAGGAAGGTTCTTCATTCACAGAAAATTAAAGTACCGACGTCAGTGGTAGACGTCACTAAAACCTCGGGTTTTTTTATTTCAGACTGTGAAAAAGGTGACAAAGGGGTAGATAAAGTGTACTTCACTACCCTGGTCTACGGTACTAGAATCAAAAGACTTACAACTCAAAATTCGGTTGAAAACGTGAGAGGAGAAAGTGAAAGTAGTTCTTCGAGAAATCAATAAGAAGTGAAAGACGGTATTCCCACTTTACGTCACAGTAGACGTATAGACTCCGATCACTATAAGGGTCGTCAGAACTAAGGTCGAACACAAAGTAGGTCGGGTCGAAAAACGTACTACTTGAGACGTACATTCAATTTATTCGTCCCTCCGTTATGTCTCGAAACTGCGTGAGGAAAAGGATAAACCTCGGTCAGACAACAAAGGGCAGGTCGAGATTGACAACGAAGGACTTGACGTATGCCTATAGAGTTCTCCGTCCAGTCCACCAGATCATAAGGGTAGAGAACTTCTTAAAAGGTGTCAAAGAACACTAGGTGTATCAGTTTCAGAAGTCACATGACATTTCAAAGTTGAAGTAGAGATGGTCTTCCTTGCATAAATTACCTGAAATAATTTCACGTCGGATAAATAATTCGTGAACGAGAGGATAGGTTCTGATATACCATTGATAGTAGTCGAGGAAAAATATCTACTTTTCAGTCTCTAAATCACTCTAACTCGTAAAATAGGTTCCTCAGTCTTTTGTTTAGAAACTGAACTTTGATCTAGAAAGATTAAACTTCAGTACTATGGTGCAACGGAGGTCATTGTTCAAAACCTGTTAGTCCATTGACTTAAATCTTGAAAGTCATATCTTTACTCTAAATAATCATAAAGTAAAAGAGTAACGTTATATGTTTTCCCTTCTTTAATTACAAGAGGAAAAGGTTAAAGTAAGAAATCTCAAATAATACAATTCTTCGATATCGAGTAAGACATATAAAAGTCCATATAAGTATGTATACATATATATATATAAAAAAAGGAGAGACATAAATAAATGAGTAAATGAAATAAAAAACAAAAAAATAAATGGTATTATACTAACACGATTTCAGATGTAACGAAAAGATCTGGTTTCTAACATCTTTATAAAGATCGTATATGAAGATAAATTAAATGTAAAATGACTTACCGGAATATAATATATCGATATGATCACAAATAAATTGATAGGAGAAATATAAATATCTGAAACAAATACGAGTCGTAGAGATGAAGTTTTGGATTAAGGACAATAACTAGGGTTTGGATGAAGGTAGTCAGTGGAAAGGAAGGTTCAATCGTCGTTGAGGTAGAAAGGTCATAGAGTTCTCTTTAGAGAGAAAGAGAGTCAGACTTGTATGTGTCCCAGTCATTTCGGACAACCGAGATCGAAATTTTATATTGGACTTAAACCAGTGTAGAAAAATTCAACGGTGACGGTGGTGGGACCGGGTTCGGTGACAGTAGAGAGTGGTCCTCATGACGTTGTTAACTACTACAGGAAGAGATGACTTTTGGGGATTAAGTAAGTGTCATTTTCGGTTGTAAGGACGGTATCCAGTGTCTCAATTTACGTGGGGGTGGGGGTAGTGGTCGGAAACTAGAGGGTACGATAGAGAGAGGGGATCTCGAGGTCTCGACTTTCAGAAAGGACGTCGGAAACTAGAGGACAGGGAAGAAAAGGGGCCTAGGAAGACTGGTGTGTCGGTAGACCTGAGAAAAACACTGTGTGCCCGAACGTGGACGGAGTCCCGGGAAGGTGACCGGTAAGAGAGATGAACTAAGTCAGACTGTCAACTACAGGTGTTCCGGGGGAGGAAGTGGAAGAAGTTCATAAAAGAATTACAGTGGAAGAATCATTCCAAATAAGATTGACGGTGTAAATTAAAATCTGAAGGTAGAGTGATGATGACTAGGAAAACCGGTTCAAGATGATACAAAATTAATGAAAAACCGACATGGGGTCCCGTACACCCTAGAATCAAGGGGCTGGTCCCTGTCTTGGTTGTGACGGACACAACTTTCCGTCTCGGAATTGGTGACCTGCCGACCCCTTAAAGGTATATATATATATATATATATATATATATATAAATTTATATCGGACTTTCACTTTCACAGTCAAAGAGTTAGTACAGGTTGAGAAACACTGGGATACCTGATATCGAACGGTCCGAGGAGACAGGTATCTTAAGAGGTCCGTTCTTATTACTTCACCTAACAGTAAAGGAAGAGGTCCCCTAGAAGGTTTGAGTCCCTAGTTTGAACACAAAAGACGTAACGTTGGTATAAGAAATGGTAGACTCGGTGGACCCTTTAGGTATTATATCGTATCTAAAAAAAAATTTCAGTAATAGAAAATAACAATAAAACAGAGAGAGACAAATGTTCTTACACTGGAATCCTCTATACCCCTTTTCCCCGTCCTCAGGAACACTTGAAATACGTGATTACATAGGGTTCATAGACCTTGTCTCAGACTTCGTACTTCCGACGACTTATTGACACCGAGTCTGTCATTTCGCAGACAGATGTTACGCTCTCTGGGTCCAAGCTAGGGACCCACCCCTTCTAGGTGACCTCTTCCTTTACCGTTAGACGAGATTATGATAACGGACCTTTTAGGGTACCTGTCTCCTCGGACCATCCGATGTCAGGTACCCCATCGTTTCTCAGTCTGTGCTGACTCGCTGCAAGGCAAGGACATTCACTTACTTACTAGTCACTACGATTAAGTACTCTATACCTTTTACGATAAGTAAGTCAGCACAGACTGAGAAACGTTGGGGTACCTGACATCGGGTGGTCCGAGGAGACAGGTACCTATAGGATCCGTTCTTATAACCTCACCCATCGGTAAGGAAAGAGACCCCCTAGAAGGACTAGATCTCTAATTTGGACACAGAGAACGTAGAGAACGTGACCTTCCACCTAAGAAATGGTGGACTCGGGGGTCCCTTACGATTAAGTGTAGACGACATGTATTATTTTTACCTGTCATACTCACTAGTTTACACTATCTTCATCTTAAAGTCTTGGTATTCTACGAAATTTCAAATATTTTATGTTGAGTAAAGTTTTAAATCTTTTGTCGTGGTCTCTTTACTTTCTCTAGTATGACGACCAAATACCGTTTCTTATTCTTTTCAGACCTAAAAAACCAAATCACGAGAAGGGGTCAGGCAGTGATCAAAACAATCGACAGGAGATTCAAATTGGATCTGAAGAACTCAGAGACCTCCTGTCAGTATTAATATAAGTTTACCACAAATTGAATAAGGAGAGTTCTATACAACTGATTACGGATTTCTTTACAGTAGAACTATCGAGTATGTGGTGGAGGTTCCTAGGGGGTGGGTTGTCAGACTCTGGTCGGTGGTCTTGTTTACGTTTACTTGGGGTCTGAGTCCTAGTCTCGTGTCACCCTAGGGCCTTAGGTAGTGGTTAACTAAATTCGTGGATCGGGAGATATCGGAGGAGACAAAAGTATCTACTGACAAAGAGTGTACGTCAATTAAATTTTTAGTTACATTTACGAATATATAGACTCTCTGTTAAGTGTAGAATGTTTTCTATAGTAATCGGAAACACCATAACTTGTCCTTGTAGTGAGCCCTTCTTTACTTCCGAGTCATTCAAGAAGAGTCATCCGTCTAAAGACGACAGAGAAACGAAACAGGAGAAAGAGATCTACAGTAAGAAAAGAAGTCGTCTCACCTTTTCGACACTATCACTCATAGATTTAAGAAAGTATTGGTTTAATTAAAGACGAGAAGGTTTAACAATTAAAAGTTAATAAAAAGGATTTAAGAAAAAAAAAAAAAAAAATTGATATCTCCTTCTTGTGGTTTATTTCCTTTTATTTTCTTTTTTCAGACCTTTCTTCTTCTCTCTACGGTGGGGACTAGGGTGTTGGTGTCTATAAGGGATGACTCCTACACCTCCTTTACTGAACACCCTCGGTGAATAGGTGTCTTTTTTTCTACTTCCCTTTTAGTTCCTTTAATTTTCTACGTGAATGACAATCTGTACTACCAGAGTATTAGAAATTACTTGACTTATAACCCCTTTATTAAGACATTGTAAAAACACTGAGTCGAAATACTTTTTTTTTATAAAGAATATGAATAATTCTCGTTACGTAGTACGATCCCCATCTTTTAATATTTTTCATTATATAGGCTTCATCTTTGTCATTATAGTATCATGTTTCCCGGTTTTCTCGGGTTTGTAAATTTTAGACGGTTCTTTTCTTTTTTATTTATTTATTTTTTTCTTTCTTTGAATTCTTAGTATGTCATTAGTTATCCGGAATTAAGGGGTTTGTGTACTACAACTTTTTGATATTAACTGTCATTATGACAAAGGTATAGTTTATTTGTACTTTCCATTCCTTGATACGTAAAAATGTCGGAATTTCGTCTTGTAAGCTTCACAAATGTCTTTTACCTTTATAACACTAACGAAAACAACATAAGTCAGTGGTTCAGTACAGACTGAGAAAACGTTGGGGTACCTGACATCAGGGGGTCCGAAGAAACAGGTACCCTAAAAGGTCCGTTCTTGTGGCGTCACCCAACAGTAAAGGAAGAGGTTCCCTAGAAGGATTGGGTTCCTAGTTTGAGTGTAGAGAACGTAACTGTCGACCTAAGAAATGATAACTTGGTGGTCTCCTTCGAGTATAATAACGAAATCACCCAAAGTTTGGTGGTTACAGATTCAAGAAGTTTTCTTATACTAAATTTGAAATATTACATATTTGTGGGTCCTTTTTTATAGTAAGGTACAGATTGAAAAAGGGATCTCAATTTTAAAGGTATTAATAGTACGTACATACGATTTAACGAAGTCACCACAGACTGAGAAACGTTGGAGTACCCGATATCGAGGGGTCCGAGGAGACAGGTACGTTAACAGGTCCGTTCTTATGATCTGACCTATTGGTAAGGGAAGAAAGGTTGGGTCCCTAATTTGGACCCAGAGGACGTAACCTCCCTCTAAGAAATGGTAGACTCAGTGGTCCCTTCGGGTGGTATCTATAGATTGGACGTAGACCATTTCTAGTATCGAATCCAGATGTAACGAAGAACGATCACTCAAGGTCAGAACATTTTTCGAGTCAAGTAGGTATGAACAGGGACAGTAGATATGAAGTGAGAGTTCGCTTACAGTATCTATATATACGTATAATGATAGTTATATGACGAATCGCCCGAAAGGGACACCAAGTAGTCATTTCTTAGGTGGACGGTTACGTCTTCTGTATTCTCTATGTCCAAGTCAAGAACCCAACTCTTCTAGGGGACCTCCTCCCGTACCGTTAGGTGAGGTCATAAGAACGGACCTCTTAAGGTACTTGTCTCCTCGGACCGCCCGATGTCAAGTATCTCAGAGTTTCTCAGTCTGTACTGACTTCGTTGAATCGTGTTGACAAATCGTTTCAATGGGTTCATCAGTGGGTCTCGTATCTAGTCTTATGATTTTTATAATTCCCCGTGTACTTCTTATTCATGAATTTCTATTTGTTTCGGTCTAAACTTTAACAGGATCGAAAACGAATAACGTATAGAAAGTCCTTTAATTAAAGAAACTCGGAACCATAAGAGAGACCTTTTACTTCTAATTTTATTTCTAGAGGAAACGACCTAATTTTTTTTTTTTTTGTGAAATAACCTCATATCAACTAAATGTTACGACACAATCAAAGACGATATGTCGGTTCACCTAGTCAAATATATGAAAAAAATCTAATAAAAGGGAACATCCGACAATGTCTCATGACTCATCTCAAGATACACGACATGTCATCCAGAAATGATCAATAGAGAAACCACTTACCTATTTTCTGGTAAGTCACGGACCTATCAAGAGTTACTTGACTAGGCGATAATAATCTTTCTTTATAAGGGAGTTTAGAAACACACCCAAGAATCAGTACAGACTGAGACACTAGGGTACCCGATATTAGACGGTCCAAGGAGACAGGTACCCCTAAAAGGTCCGTTCTTATGACCTCACTCAACAGTACGGGAGAAGGTCCCCTAGAAGGGTTGGGTCTCTAGCTTGGGTCCGGAGGACGTTACGTCCCTCTAATAAATAGTAGACTCGGTGGTCGAGTCTTCAACCAAAGAATTAACGTAACTAACCTTTACCTTTCACGAATCGTTAGTTAGTCGTTATAAAGTCCTGTCTACCGTTTCGTCTCTGTCCTTTATTTTGTGAGTTATCTCATTGACGACATGGGGGTCCGATATTAAAACAATAAATCTCGTATTAGTTAGGTGGGTTAGGTACGTTTCACAAAGTCTTTGTCGGAATAGGGAGTAACGTAAATAACATCTTGTCTCTGTAATGTGATTTTTATCTTTCATACGGTAAAGTACAGAAGTATTTCACTATTTCTTTGATAGAGTCTATTTATCGTAAAAACATTCGAAATAGAAGTAGTTCGTGTTAAAAAAAAGTTACAAAATTGTTTACAAAGTAACAACATCAGAAAACAAAACAAAAAAAAAAAAAATCCCAAGATAACAAAGAAAGACAAAATGTCGGTCTCTTTATTGTTTAATTCAATAAGTAAGAAGACTTAGAACGTCTTTGACTTTCCATAACCATAGAAGAGTTCTTTAGGACAAGAGGATCGAAGGGTACCAACTAAGAACTACTCTCTTAACTATTCTCATCATAAAGTTTGAGGTAGAGGACTTTTACAGTCTCGGGTGTGACGTCAATTACCCAGTGACAAGACAGGTGAGTCTCTTATCTTCGGTGTGTCTCTTTCTACAAACGAGTCCGTTCTCTGACTCAGGTAGTTCTTTTATTCTTCCTTTCTATCATCTATCTCTCTGAATTTCTGTTATATCACTGGGTATATCCATTTGTAAAACGAAGCAAAGTACTACCCATTCTGTAGTTAGATGACAAACAACAAAAGGGTTGATAGTCATAAAACTGACTAGTTTCTGATCTCATAAAGTAAAGAGAAATAGACTTAAACCCTTCTTTCCGGTTCCTGTCCTTAAGACCCAGTGAGACAAGAATTCTTTCAGAAACTTAAAGTCTATGAGTACTGTCACTATTTTATGTGTCTACCCAGGATTTACGATGGAGACGTAAATAGGTGGGTTTATTTTATCAGTAATAGATGACTGAACTTTTGACTCCATTTACAAAGATTCTTATTTTGGTTGTTACGTAATAAACACGATGGACATTTATTTCTTAATGATTTCAAATGTTTATTATGATTTCGGTTGAAATGAGTTACCAAAACTCAAAGAGAGTTTGAATTAGATAAAAAACTTCTCATTGGTGTTTGATCTGGTTGATCGAATTCAAAATTGAAAATGGAGAAAGTTCAGATCTAGGAAGACCTTCTCTATATTTTCATGTTTCTTTTCCGATCTTCCGAACGTGTTTTATTTTTATCTTTACTTCTTCACTTTTCGTTCACTCGACACAAAAAGGGTCAGAGTCTGACAGAACATATTAAGTTTCGATTGAGAAGCTGGGTCGGGAGTACGGGTAGACCTGGGGTATAAGTACGATGACATGAACACTAAAAAGACAGTCTTTGGTGTACCACGGGAGACGGAGGATCGTACTCTTTATAGAGGTCACGAGATAGGGAGTCAAAAGGTGGGCGACGTGTTTTGATTGTTTTTGATGATCTCCTCGTTCGTATTTATCGAGGATATTTGATATTCTCCAAACAAAATTTTATGACAACCGTAGTTAATTCATACTCTTGTAGTTCGATACCACGTTATCCCTTAATCTCTCGTACCCTACGTCGTCGTACGTAAAAACTTGGAGTGTAGTTGAAACCCGTTCCTTCTTAATTTTCTCGGTAACTTGTTTCTGTGATTTTTCCCTAGTTTTCCTGGCCGACGGCTGGTAACTGTCTTTGTGTCCAAAATCCAAAGTGACCCTAATCGACTGAAGTTAATTATATGTTCCACCAAGAGATCTAGGGTAACGGGAAGAATAGACAATAAGCACTCTCTTAATTGTTATGTCTTTTAATAAAGTCACTGATAAAAGAGTCAAAGGGTTACCAACCCTCTAACGTAACCTCTCAAAGTAAATAAATACAATTAGTTACGGAATCCCTTTACCCTAAGAACCCTTCCACAACCGTTTGATGATAGTGTGTCCCTTTTGGGTCAGTGGGCTGAACAAAAACAATTACTTCGAAATAACATTGTGTTAGTATAAGTAAATACATAACAGGTACCGATTAAAACCCGATGGTATCATCTTAACTTATCAATATGGTCTTTGGTGTGCTGGGATTTCCGGTTTTTATAAAATGATGGACCAGGAAATATCTTTTCAAAACAACTGAAGGTAGAATCAATTAATCAAATTAAGAAAGTGTCTTACAGTAACTCTTTAAAACGAAGGTAAACTGACTTCGTTTTATTATTATACTATTAGGTTCTTTCTTCGACAGTGAGAGACTTTCAGATGGAGTTTAAATACTGTCCAAACTTCCTACTTTTGATCCTCCTTATAGATCTGGTCATCTTTTTGAATTGGACTTAAAATGAAAATATTGTTTATTTTTCCCAACACAAAACAAAACAAAACAAAACAAAAATTAAAGACGTGTAAGAAAGATATGATTGATCGCAGTCCAAATACGACTATGTACCAAGGTTATTAAAGAGAGTAATTAAAAAGTGAATTATTAGTAGAAGAGTTATTTGTTGAAAAAAAGAAAAAAAAAAAAAAAAAATTAGACTACACGGTACCACAAACAGAAAAGAGATCAGAGAAGCTGAAGAATTCCTCGACTAAATCTTTTACGATAAAGAGGTATACAGGGAGCCTTTAACAAGTTGAAAACCATTATACTTTCAGAAGGATCTTTTCTTCAAAATACATTATCTACACCTGTTAAATTGTGCTATAACAACTTCCACACCTCTTTGTTTGTGAGAACAAACACTGTTTACTTTAATATGCAACTGTTAGAGATTCCTTCCGTTAAATCGTTATAAATTAATTCAGTGTTTCTGTGTTGGGAAACTGGATCGTAAAGATCGAATTCCTTTAATAGGGTATTCAGACGTAATAGATGTATAAAAACTCACTACGTACATACCTCAAAGACCTAACCACTGGTAAACCTCCGAACCCTTGTTTCTACCCGAGTGTCTTTTGTATCTGGGTACGGGATAGGGGTGTGGAAAGGGATACGGAAAGAAGGTAGATCGACAAGAACATAATGTTAGAAAACATCATTTGACCGTTACATCAAAATTTATATATATATATATACATTTTTCAATAATAAACGTCAAAACAGAAAAACCCAAAAGAATCACCGAGTCTACCATTTCTTAAACGGACGTTACGTCCTCTGAATCCAAGCTAGGAACCCACCCCTTCTTGGGTATCTCTTCCCTTCTCGATGGGTGAAATCATAAGACCGGACCTTATAAGATGCCTGTCTCCTCGGGCCGTCTGACGTCAGGTACTCCAACGTTTCTCAGATTGTGTTGACTCACTGAAAGTAATAACAGAAAAATGGTTTTCTTACTATAAATTCAATGAAAACATTGAATTTATGGAGAACCAACCTCTGAATCATTTTATATAATTCCGTGTAGGTATAGAAGGTATGTGGTCACCTCACACTGTCAAACTTTTTCTTATCTATGTACAAGTTTATGATTCCGTTTGTAAGAAAACAAATTTATTAATTGTTTTGGAATAACTAGAGAATTCAGATGTGATTCATGATACCATCCCTTTTTTCTATGTAATCTGTTTTTATCAAGGACAAATACACCTTATGGTTGGCAGTTTATTTACTCATACCTACATAGATATCTCACCGTTGTCCCATTTCCGTTTACGTTCCTCCTACCCCCACCGGGTCAAGACAAGCCAAGTCAACGAGTCAGCACAGACTGATAAACACTGGGTTACCTGACGTCGTACGGTCCGGAGGGATAGGTATTGGTTGAGAGCCTCTGATGGGTTTAAGTACAGGTAACTCAGTCACTACGGTAGTTTGGTCGAGTAGGAGACATTAGGGGAAGAGGAGGACGGGAGTTAGAAAGGGTCGTAGCCCCAGAAAAGTTTACTCAATCGAGGGTCGTAGTCTACGGGTTTCATGGCCAGGAAGGTTACTTGTGGTTCTTGACTAGAGGAGATGTTACCTGACCAACCTAGAGGTACGTCAGCTTCCCTGAGAGTTCTCAGAAGAGGTTGTGGTGTCAAGTTTTCGTAGTTAAGAATACACGAGTCGAAATGAATGTCAGGTTGTAAGTGTAGGTATAAGGAAAAGGATAAACCTTGTTCAAACAACAAGGGACGGGTCAAGATTGACAACGAAGGAGTGGACGTATATCTAAAGAGTTCTCCGTCCAGTCCACCAGACCATAAGGGGAGAGAAAGTCTTAGGACGTGTCAAATAACACTAGGTGTGTCAGTTTTCGAAACCGTTTCAGTTATTTCGTCTTCATCTATAAAAAGACGTTGAGAGAACGAAAAAACTACTAGGTCGCCTACAATCTTTAAACTAGAGACCGGAAAAGATTTTGATCGAACTTGTAGACCTTAAAGTACCAAATACATAAAGACTTCGGACCGAACCTCTTTAAACTCGTAATGAAACGATCTCACACTCTACGCACGTTAACTCGTCATTAAATTCGTAAAAAAACCGTAACGGAAAGAAACCCTAACCTTTCCTTTGACTGCAAAAGGTCAGGACACGGTGACGACTCAAACGGTTTGAACAACGATTTCGACTTTAAGGTCATGAAGCCGGTGGAGTACTCTTCTCAACTGAGTAACCTTTTCTGAGACTGCGACCTTCCCTAACCCCTGTCCTCTTCTTCCCCTGCTGTCTCCTACTCTACCGACCTACCGTAGTGTCTGAGTTACCTACACTCAGACTCACTTGAGACCCACTACCACTACTTGTCCCTCCGGACCGCACGACACTAAGTACCCCAGAGTTTCTCAGCCTGTGCTGACTCACTGACTTGACTTGGCTTGACTTGACAACCGTATAACTCATGTCGTGAAAGCATTGTAGTAGAAAATCCAAAACTTTGTCGAGTTGACCTTAAGGTAGTGGAGGTGATCGAAATAAACATCACTACAAAGGATCCGAGTGAACTGAAGTGTAAGGTTCTACAGACCGAGATCCACTTACTAGTGTTCAAGCACTATTGGACCCAGCACTTCTAGAAGAAACTTGTCAAGAAGACACATAAGAACGGTGGAGAAGAGTAATAGAAGACGAAGACAATCCAGGTATGGTAAAGACAGGAAATGACTCGGGTAGAAACGTACTTTACAAGGGAAACATAGAGATTAAAAGGACTTCTCTAGAGACCAATAAAATGAGACAAAGAAACGTGACTAGTGACTCCTTCCGAAAGAATAAAGAAGAACAATAAGAAACTTTGAGACGTAAGTCTACCCATATAGAAAGGAAAAAAGGAAACGGAATTCGAAGAGAAGAAAAGAGTCGATAAACATTCTGAAGGAATGGTTGTTCTGTCGGTAAAACGGAAACACGTAAAGAAAAAGAACCCCTACCAGAACTAGTGACAGAGGATATGTTACAGTACTTGGAGAAACGTATCAAGAAGTCCGTGAGATAGTTAGTCTATATTAGGGAACTTATACAAACAGTGAAGGTGACATATTAGTGTTCCCTAAACTAAATCCAGTATGGACTTACCAGATACCAAAAGGGATGAAAGAAGTTAAACAAACGTAAAACGTAATTCGTCAAGTCCTAGTCTCGGTGTCAGTCGAGGATCAGAAAAAAAAAAAAAAAAAAAAAAAAAAAAAAAAAAAAATTAAAAAAAAAAAAAAAA